>CM060960.1:42503565-42645052 GCA_030765055.1 Mantis religiosa
TACACACATCTATGTACTTCTCCCTCCCCCACACTGTCTTTATTTCCCTATATATCCTCAATGATCTTTTCTCCCTTACACTGGTAAATATAACTTGGCTATCTAAATCTTCCAGCCTTAATTCTATCTCTTTCCAAAAGCCCCTATAATAATACCTCTCGTTTCTCCAAATATGTCCCATACCTATCTGCTCCATCAGTGCCCTTACTTTTTGCGCCCAAGACTCTCCCCATTTGCTTTTCATCTGCTAAAGAAAACATTCCTTGATAACATTACTTTCCTCCAAATTAGCAACACTGTATAGATATTTCAATGGTCTTGAGACAATTTTAACCTTTGTTGAATGTCTTCCCAACTCTAAAGTAAACAAATAAAAATAGATGAATAAGTAAATAAGTAAAAATTAAGTAAATAAGTAACTAAAAAAAGTAAATAAAGAAATAAAAACGGAATAGCGTGCCTCAGCTCCTTGGTTACTAAACCGGGATATATATCCACATTTACCATTTATTTCCAAAGCTCTCTTACACTTTGTATAAATATGTATAATCTTTTTACACATTATCACTTCAGAGTACTACAGTAAAATTAAAATTAAAAGAAAAACAAATAAAGAATATAAAATAAAAGACGCTGTAGACCAGGAAAATAGACCAGATGTATAGACAAGAATAAAATTTAATTACAAAAAACTACTAACTAGAAATTTTAATACTGCTGTCCAGCTCTCGCAACTGGTAGCTAGCTGCATCAAACCACATACTACTCCCAAATAATAAAACCTTTTTGAATTGTTAATATCCAAAGTTTATCTCACTCTCTCTTGCACAGTTTCTTTGATAATCGAATAATCTCAAAAGGTGTGTGGCCCCCCAGTCCCCTGACCTAACCTCTCCGAATGTTTTCTTGTGGGGGTGTCTAAAAATAGAGTGTACTAGAATAGGCCACGGAGACTGATGTTCTGAAGGAATCCATTCGAACCGAAATAAGTAACATTGGTGAGGATACTCTCCGTAAAACTTCAGAGAATATGGTGAGACGAGTGCAAACATGTATAGGTGCTGGTGGAGGACACTTCCAACATTTTCTCTGAGATGTAAATAGTGTAATGTAATCTCCCAATTCTGTATTACATTCTCCTAAAGTTGCACGTGTGTCCTGTTATTGCTTCAAGAGTTATGGCCTGTTGAAATGGTTCAGGTTTATATGGATCGCACTGTATAAAGGCTGCTGTAAATAAACTATGTGCACTAAAAATCTGCTGCTGAGTAGAAGGGCAAAGACCAAAACTGAAGCCTGGAAAGTGCCGCATGCGATAACTTGCAAGTACAGATGTATTATTTTATCTTGACAGGAATCCTGCGCGGTAGGGATGAGTTGCAACTATGGTGGGGATAGTGCACCTATCGTCACAATGCGTCACACGCGTAAGATTACGAGAGGGGAGGGCGGTGCATAAGGTGTCTAAAAACAAATTTCATTCTCGAAGCAAGTTTTGCAGCTCTTATAAACCAAGTTGTAATTCTTACTATGGTAGTACTCTCCACGCTTTTGTTGGATCTTAAACAGTACATAGGCATTTGGAACAAAACCCTGTTCTCCTCCAGCAGGCATGATAAACAACTGTCGGCCTTTCAATATCGCTGCAGAGTCCCTGTAACGTATTTCACTCCAGGCATATGGTCCAGTATGTGCTGTATTTATATAAGTTTCATCCATATAAACTATATAAAGTTCACTTCGATATCTCCGAATATTTCGTAAATACTTAAGCCTTTTTGCACGTATGGTGCGATGTTCGATTAAAATTTGTCTGTCACGCTTAGTGTTGTCTTTTTTTTTTTTTCAAATAATCCTAGCTTCAAAAGAACTCTTCTTAATGTTCAGACACTGCCTTGGAAGTCAGTAGAATTTTTAGCTTCATAAGCACTTTCTTAAAAAGTTGGTCTTTGTTTTTCTGTGCTTTAAAAATTATTCATAGTTCGCCTAACTACTTCTGAATTAAAACATCCAAATTAGAGTTTGTGCATGTTTTTAATCTTTGTTTACTGGGCATAGAGAAGGACGTTGTTGCACTAGCACCAATGGCTTTTCTTTCCTTAATAACTCTCCTAAACTGCTTTCAGACACAACTATTGCCTCAGATACCCTTCCCCAGATTTTTATAGCTGACCCAGACCATTGTTCCTTTTTTATATATCTATGGATATTGGTTATTACTTCTCGTGTTTTTAAATGTAGCACTTTATTTCCTAATGTGCTGCTAGGAGGCGTCATTTATAAATGCTCTCTTGGAACCAGGAGACAAGCACATTTTTAAACAAGCTGTAGTGTTACAGAGTAGCTCTGCACGTGTTTAGTTGCTCGCAACTGGTAGGCAACTGACCTGCCCTCCCCTCCAGTTGCAACCGTTCTGAGGTGGACTCGTCCAGATACCACTGCGCATCGCTCTGCACTTTTCAAGATAAACAAATACATCTATACATTATTATGTTTATATGTTCCTTCGTATTCTATACTCATTTTCGGGTACTGTACTCTGAACCCCCTCACGTTGGGGAGTTGTTCGGATTGGGTTGAACTCAAGGGGGCAGTGCGTTCCCGACACCCACGAAGATTTAGGTTCCTCCAGCTAGGCTACGGCCGCCCTGAGGGGGAAGAGGGTTGCCTAATAAGTCCCGGGTACTAGCCTGCAGAGCTAGTAGAAGGTGTGCCTGATCATCAGGCGGCTCCATCGAGGTTTTCGGTAGTCTTCCGTGCGGGTTTGACGCGCGTAAGTGGCGTATCCACTTCCACCCGTCTTGAAAATGAAATGTGTAGTGTTTAGCGCCCGCTTTTACTACATATGGCACAGCAGGCGATAGCACTGATGATACATGAGATGAAGATGGAGCACCGGTGGAATGAGATGGCGGGGGAAACCGGAGATCCCGGAGAAAACCCGCCCCAGCGCCATGTCGTCCACCACAAAGCTCACTTTGCGGTCACCTGGGATCGAACCCGGGCCACCTTGCTGAGAGCCAAGCAGTCTAACCACTGAGCCATGACGCGGCCTCATCCCGTCTTGACGTTGATGTCAACGGTGGGCGGGGGGCTTTTTAAGAAATCAGGTATTGCCCTATGGAAAGAGCCCCGGAGTATCCATCGCTCCCAGGTTGAAGCAGGCCAAGGTCTTCGGACCTACGTGTCCTGGACTGATTGGGTAGAACCTCTGTACTCCGATCCCGATTTTTGGTTCCCCTACCCCCATAGAGCATAGAGAGTGCCATTAAACTCTCAGGCATGTACAGGCGTGAGCGTAGAGATAGAGACAACACTTCAAAGTACAGGATTCTACGGTTTACAGATTGAAACACACCGGTGGTAGCTCTAACGGTCGGCTCTCTTCCTTGTGTGTAAGTTTACAAAACCATTGCGGGAGCAGAACTCTGAGACTCTCCCCGATCTGAAGGAAGAAGATTTACATGAAGAATCGTGTTTCCTGCCATGCAACACCGAAAATATGATGCTGAAATTAGAACTGTCGTGTACTGGAGGGACAGGAAGTTCGGAGGATGTAATTATCCTTTGTAGCATTCGCCTATCGACCAGAGAAATCCTCAGAAAAGACCGATACGTAGGTCACCGCGAGGACTGAACCCACCGCTTTCGAGTGTGAGTTGCACACGTGTTGCGCCACCGTCTTGCTTCGTTTACTATTGGTAAATCCATACACGTATTCTGAAACCTGAGGCATTAACTTAATTGTGATTTCCAGAGTTATAAAGATATATATATATATATATATATATATATATATATATATATATATATATATATATATATATATATATACGCGAGGGGGGACTCAAGAGAAACCGGATTGTTGTCATAAAAGCTTATTGTTTATTGATGAACCTTTTTACAAAATTACTTCAGCCACCTTCAAAATACTCTCCATCACCTGCGATGCACTTGTCAAGTCTCTTTTTCCCACTGCTGCAAGTATGTTTGGAACTCTTCAAGTTTGATATTGTCCAGCGACCTTTTTGAAGCTGTTTTTACCGCCTCCACATCATCATAACGCCCCCCTTTTAGCGTTTTTTTCATTCGTGGAAATAGGAAAAAGTCGCACGGGGCTAGATCCGGCGAATACGGAGCGTGGGGAACGACAGACCACCTCTGAGATGCCAAATAGTGAGTCACTCGTAAGGCAGTGTGTGCTGGAGCGTTGTCGCGATGCAGAAACCAGTCACCTGATCGCCAAAGTTCCGGCCGTTTTCTCCTCATATCCTCTCGCAGAAGCCTTAAAACATCCAAGTAAAAGTGCTGGTTAACAGTCTGGCCAGGGGGTACGAATTCCCGATGCACAATTCCATGAACATCAAAAAAAGACAATGATAATCGTCTTCACATTTGACCTCACTTGCCTTGCTTTTTCGGTCTGGGAGAGTTCGGAGTCCTCCACTGGCTTGACGCTTGCTTTGTTTCTGGGTCATACCCGTAACACCAACTCTAATCCCCTGTAATGACTTTGTTCAAGAAGTTTGGATCACGTGCAATCTCTGTTTTCAAGTCCTGGCACACATTTATGCGGATGGTTTTGTGCTCCTGTGTGAGAAGGCGCGGAACAAATTTAGCAGCAACGCGTCTCATGTGTAAATCCCCCCTCAAAATCCGCTGGCACGAGCTCCAACTGATTCCTGTCGCTGCTGAAATTTGGTCGATCGTTTGGCGACGATCCTCGTTGATCTTTTGGTGAACCTTTTCAATGTTCTCCTCATTTCGTGATGTTGAAGGGCGTCCAGAACGAGCTTGGCCTTCAACACACATCTCACCACGTTTAAAGCGCCTAAACCACTCGAAAACCTGTGTGCGGCTCACAGCGTCCTCCTGGAAAGCTTACTGAAGCATTTGGTGTGTCTTTGTTGCAGTTGTTTTAAAGCAGGAAACAAAATTTCACACACACACACACACACACACACACACACACACACACACACACACACACACACACACACACACACACACACACACACACACACACACACACACACACACACACACACACACACACACACACACACACACACACACACACACACACACACACACACACACACACACACACACACACACACACACACACACACACACACAGACACAGACACAGACACAGACACAGACACAGACACAGACACAGACACAGACACAGACACAGACACAGACACAGACACAGACACAGACACAGACACAGACACAGACACAGACACAGACACAGACACAGACACAGACACAGACACAGACACAGACACAGACACAGACACAGACACAGACACAGACACAGACACAGACACAGACACAGACACAGACACAGACACAGACACAGACACAGACACAGACACAGACACAGACACAGACACAGACACAGACACAGACACAGACACAGACACAGACACAGACACAGACACAGACACAGACACAGACACAGACACAGACACAGACACAGACACAGACACAGACACAGACACAGACACAGACACAGACACAGACACAGACACAGACACAGACACAGACACAGACACAGACACAGACACAGACACAGACACAGACACAGACACAGACACAGACACAGACACAGACACAGACACAGACACAGACACAGACACAGACACAGACACAGACACAGACACAGACACAGACACAGACACAGACACAGACACAGACACAGACACAGACACAGACACAGACACAGACACAGACACAGACACACACAGACACACACACACAGACACACACACACACTCCTTGTTCTTTTAAAGTTGCTAGCGTGACAACCGTGCACTACGTCTGCGAGTGGAAGAGTCCTCGGAGGCCGGTTTCTTTTGGGCCTCCTTCTCCATTTATATTTTGCCTTCATTTTATTATACAGCGGTGCGCACAACGTGGCTCGCGAGCCGCATGCGGCTCTCGAGACGAAGTCTGGAGTAAGATTAATTAATATAATGATCTAAAATAATAACATCTCGAGACCGGTGGAAAAAGGAAAATATTTTCCTGAATAAAACGATCCTCAGTCGTTGTTAGATTTGGCCACTCTGACGAAGTAGTGTTTCAACCATAGAATTTTGGAAGAATGTTCCAGAAGAAAAATACGCACTAAAATGAATGTGCTGGGAGACTTATTTCAATCTTTGGGACTACTTATGTGTGTGAATTACTGTACTCAACTCTTAAGTCCATTATATCTAAATATTGATCTGAACTGATGAACATGTTCATGTAGACATCTCGCCATGATACCTTAAATGGTAAAATCGTGCTTGGAGATCTCGAGAACTGTGGCACAAGTTGCTGACCTCGCCATGATATTTCCAAGTCTGATTTGCAATATATTGTTTGTTCTCAGGTAAATTAATGTGTTTAATTAATATTTTTAATATATCATATATTCTTCCTAAACAGTGGCCTGAAAATGACAGCGATCCAGAAACCTTAAAACTGAGGTATATTATTGGTGATGGTCCTTTTTTCATATCGTTAAATAAAAGTTATGCCTCTTCAGTGAATTATTAGCATGATTTCTAAAAATAACAGCAGAAATGAACACTCGAAAAATCCCTTCTCAAAAATGGAATCTCATTGTATAAGCCATTTTATAAACATATCTTACAGTGTGGCTTACTTCGAATTAGCTTCATAAATTTGCGGCTCTCAAAAGGAAATTAGTGGCCACCCCTGATATAGTGTCAAATCGATAGTGTTTCCTTTTTTCTGTATCTTTTCCTGTTTTATGGTTATTTTCCTTATTTACACACATATACACAGAAATTGTAAGCATCCATGTCCGAGGAGGGTATTCAACCCGCGACTCTCTGAGCCACGAAGCACCGTTCCTCACCTGGAAGGGTGGGGAGTAATAATGGCTAAAGAAAATGTTCAACCCTCCATCCAGGAATCGAAGGAGCCACCTAGGATTAGGAATTTAAATTTTGTAGTTTATTTTTCTTTTCGCTGCTGCATTATTTAGAATAAAGATTAAATTTACCAAAATACTAATACTTCGATGTGAATTACACGTTTTGAAGTGTTTTTACTTCCTATTAGTTACCCACATTAACCAGAGCAGGGATTTCAACTGTAGACTGTCAGTTCAAAAGGATGCCTCTGTTGTTTACATAACATAACTTTGGCATTATAAATTGGTCATTTTGGTTCCATATATTTACATCAGTAATGTTCAGTTATATTCATGTTGTAAAACACAACTGGTCCTACTTCCATTTTGAACTGTAAGCTATGCATGGTAGATAGAGTCAACATGAAAATTTCAATGCCATGGCCATGGCCACTGTTAAAGGTGGGGTATAAATGGAACAAGTAAAAAACTATTATAATAACAAAAGAACTGCACTAAAATATTTTTTCAAGCTGAGTATAGCCTGATGTGCATTAAATTTGAGCTAATTGATGGAAATTAATCATTTCTCCACACTAGCCGTATGTAGGCTAAGGGTTTTGATGCATAGAGTGCCGGGATTTGAACCACGGAACTCCTGGTTTCCGTCAAGTCGCTCTAACCCTTTGAGCTACCATGGCCAACGTGCCGTCCTGACATTAAATTCTCCACTTGACTCGTATATTTCACCGATAAACCACTAGGGGCTCTCGCATCCGAGATACACCATTTGTGGCGACTTACTATCGTAAGTACTTGAGTCCCAGGCTTCATCATTTAACTCTTATTATTTTAGTTAATTGATGGAAATTAATAATTTCTCCACACTAGCCGTATATAGGCTAAGGTTTTTGATAGATAGAGTCAACATGAAACATTCAATGCCATGGCCGGGATTTGAAACACTGATCTCGTGGTTTCCGTCCAGTTACTCTAACCCTTTGAGCTACCATGCCCAACGTGCCGTCCTGTATCTCGGATGCGAGAGCCCCTAGTGGTTTACCGGGGAAATATACGAGTCAAATGGAGAATTTAATGTCAGGACGGCACGTTGTCCATGGTAGCTCAAAGGGTTAGAGCGACTTGACGGAAACCAGGAGTTCCGTGGTTCAAATCCCGGCACTCTATGCATCAAAACCCTTAGCCTACATACGGCTAGTGTGGAGAAATGATTAATTTCCATCAATTAGCTCAAATTTAATGCACATCAGGCTATACTCAGCTTGAAAAAATATTTTAGTGCAGTTCTTTTGTTATTATAATAGTTTTTTACTTGTTCCATTTATACCCCACCTTTAACAGTAATGGCCATTTTGGCGGCCGTTCTCTTTTGGAACATATCGAAGGGTGTTAACTCGTATTCATTGGGTTTTATTCATTAGATAACACTTTCATTCATACTTGCACACTCTGGGGGAGATGAGGAATTATCTTGGTTGGAGAAAAATCCCCACCCCCACCGCCGGGAATCGAACAACATACCCCTAGCATGGCAGGCAGGTGATTGTGCAGGTGATTGTGCTATGGGGCCAGCCTATTGTAATATTGTACTTACCTTTGTCAATTATACACAAACTTTTGATTCTTTTGAATTGTAATATTATATTATTTTTACAATTATATTGTAGTGGTTTTTTACTATAAAAAGACAAAATTCAAGCAACTGCATTTAAATAATAGCCCCATCAACATCCAAGCGTGACATCACATATTTCACTTGGGCCCTTCTCGTTGTTTACCGCAGGAACATTTGACTGCAGTTGCCGGGACTCGAACTCACGACGTTTGGCTTTAAATGGATGGCCATTCGAATCGATTGGGTTGAGACACTGCAGAAAGTGGTATGAGAACTAGTTTTGAAATGACAGCAAGAGCAACATAATTAGCGAAATAATTTATGCAATAAAGGGTTAAAATTTAAATTTTCAAACAGGTCCATATCTCCATATGCGCAAGAGGGGAGAAATGAGGAGACGTGTTGAGAGTGGTAGGGGAACAAAGGTCTAGAAATTTTATAGAAATTGGAGGAAGCCACATATGTGATACATACTACTTACACACAGCAGCTGGAGCACTGACCCCTCCACCATGTGGCACAACTTTGCAGGAACTGTAACGACCTGTACTATTGCAATATGTAGACAGGTTAGAATTAATCACCACTGATGAGCACACTGTTCCATTTCTCCTGAAATATATTACTCTAATTAAAGAAAAGGTACGGGAAGTGGTGTTTGAATTAAGATACTAAGGAAAGGGTATTATTAAAAAATATACAACTGATTATAAAAACTCAGCAAATATTTTAATTTAAAAATTAATTTCACAGTTTCATCAATGAATTCTTTTGTCAGAGACGATGAATTTTTTTAGCCTCTTATATCACTATCTAAAATATAAGCAGATAATTCCATGTATTATATTTACATACCATTATACATATATACATGTTGAAACGTAACTGAACTGTTCAAAATTGTTCATAGAAATGTGTCACTCTCACATGTGAGAGTCCTTTGGAAATAGATATGTGAATGAACTATTTCAAGGTCACAAGAGCTAGTAGTTTCTCTATTTCAGAATAATATTTTGGTAAAGTCAAATTTATTTAAACTGCTAATACACTATTCTACAGTGAGCTGTTACATATCTTAAACTTTCTATGATAGTATTAAGAAATTTATCCCCTTTTGGGATGAACTCTTAGTGTGTCAATGATTTCTAAGCTGACTTAATTTAGAATGTCCTACATTTACCTTCACAAAAACAAAAAACAGTCTACGATTAAACTTTTTAGGGGAATATGGTCTCCTGGCTTGTGTATCAGGGGCGCTGGAATAAAGACAATTTTGGAGTGAGGTGTGCGCTGTAGAATAATTCAAAATATTTGAAATTTAAAAAAAAAATTAAGTAACCTCATAATACTGAATAAACAAGCTTATTTTGAATATTGAGTGTAACTGTTTGTAAATCCTAAGTGACGTAAATCCTTCAATCGAAAAAAAAAAAAAAAATATTACATGCAAGATGAATAATTTTTTACTCAAAATAGTTAGCTTGCACCATTATTTAAAAACTAATGTTCTATTGTGTACATTTATTGCTCTAATAAAATATTCCTCAGAATGCATTTTCAAAAATATTTACATAAATATCCAGGTTTTTCAGTAAATGGTTTTAGAGAACTAAATATCGATATAAATTTACTTCTTAAATTTGTAAATTTATTTTTAAGAAGTATGGTCAATTTCAGTGTAAAATTTTTAAATATTATCGGTAAAAATTGCTTTGTGTAGAGTATTTTGAATACGTATAAGTGCTGAAAGAAAGTGGAGAAAAATTGCAATACTTCAAGTACACCTTTGTTAATTTAATGGAAAGATCGTGTCACTAAAACACAAGTTTGTAGTAGACAGTGCATAAAAATAAAAGAGTAAAAATGGAGAACACAGAGCTGATCTACAATTTCCGGCGCCCCTTTATTTAATGTTTATTTTAATACACTGTTATACCTAATACTTGAGCACTGTATCTGCTTCACATTCAAGGGGTCCGAGCCCAATTCTCAGTTAGGGTGAATTTCCGATATATCTTACATTTTTCTTAACTTTATACACTTTCGGATAAATCAACATCATTTCCCCCTTTTATTCATTCACCATTTCGAGTGACTTAACGAGTTAAAAGATGTTATTTTGAGTATACATTGCCTTCCATAAATTTCATGTTCATCTGTTCAAAGCACACTGTGGAGCAGAGCACTTGAAAATCCAGCTGTAATAAATCTTCAATTAACTGGTTTATCAAGAAATTTATGAATTTAATAAATGATACTGCATCTATGAAATTGTACCAGAAATTGTGAAATATTAAGCAGTTAAATTTTATTTCTAAAAGAGGCCTGTTTTTCCATTTGAAATATTTCAGCTGCCAGTTAACTAAATATGTAAACAGAGAATATTTCTACTAATTTTTTTTCAATTAGTTTTGTACTGCTTCCTTTAAAAAGCTCAATTTTGAGAAATAAATTATTGATGTATTAAAAATCATAAATTTTACGGAGTACTAAAATAAAAGATACTTTATTAAGTATTATAATAAACTCTGGTGTGATAAATATTCCAGGAAAAAAATTAAATTAAATTTGCGCTATAAAAATTTGTTTTTGAATAACTAGTTAGCCATAATTTTGAAAAATAATAAACAATTTTGTTGTTTCTTTTATTAACAACAGTGTGTGTTTTTCTAACTTCACAGATGCATTATGACAGTACTGGTTTCACATCCTGGTGTGTTTAGTCTATGTATGAAAGCAGTTTGGTTTGAGCTGGCGTGTAGTGGAACACATTTCGGTGTTATGTCTCTTTATGCAGCACAAATGATGTAATCACCTTGTCACAGAACTTTGAGTTTGTCGAATTGTTAAACAACTGACGTTAACGCTGCACTTAACCTTCAGAAAATCATCGATTGAGGACGTAACGGTACTGATGAAGATCCTCGTAGCTCCTGAAGACGTCGTGCTGTGTCTGACAGTTACACCTGCCCCTGCAGATGGGTATCCTTTGGGTGGGTAGCCCGGAGAGGCCCTTCTTGTAGGTGTAGCTCACAGGGGCCCTCAGGATGCTCTTGGTGGGCTTCCTCTGGTGCGTCAACATTTCGGGGGCGGAAGGACGTTTATCAGCTAAGCTCCGGGTCGTCGTGATGCGTCCTGTGCTGCTACTGCGGCCATCCATCCACCTCCTGATGATCATTCTGTCTCTGTGGATAGGAGATTCTAGACTTGTGCTCCCGACGGCGGAGTCGCAAGAAGAATTGGTCGAGAAACCATCCTCGTTTTCCTCGTCAGCATCTCCATTGTTTTCTTTGTTCTCTTGACGATGTCGGAGATGACCAAGACGTTGACTGATTATTTTGAAGAGACGCAGGCCACGGACGTCCTTTCTGGGGGAGGGAGTGGTTCCCTCCGATGCAGAAGACGACGGAGAAGTTTCGTGAGAAGCGTAGCTGGATACAGAAATGCACTGATCCTTCATCGTGGCGCCTGACAGAGTGTCTGCTGCTCCCCAGCGTCGCGACGCACCTTTTATATCCCCCCGCATGCGCGGAAACAACAAACAACGAGGAGCTGACACGCGAAGCCTTCCTCCCTCTTGAAATTTTTTCCCAAATCATCAAAATCTGTGGACATAATACCTCACGCTTGTATACTAGGGGCAGCATTATACACATATAGTTCAGTTTTATAGGTACAATGCCCTACAAAGTACATATTTGCACCAAAAATCTGCTACATAAACTTTAAGAACTTCATAATAGAATTTAAACTAAAGTACATTATTTCAACTTCCTTACATTTATTAATCTTACAGTAATTACGTAATAAATTCCTAAAACAAGCACTAATTAATTAACATTTATTAATCTCTCTTTCAGTTTATTTTAGTATTAGTCGTGCTTATTTCAATAAACAAATTAAATAATTGTCACCGTTTTCTGGAAGAAACGATTTCATTCTGCCAATGAAAATGTTTTAAAATTTCTATGAACAGCTGTTTGTAGATATTGAGTAATCTAGCATTTTTGTTGCAAGGCACTTATAACAAGGGTATAAAAATAATCTCAATTTTTCGTTTTAGAGCGAAGATTACAAAAACACTCTGCCTCACATACAAGAGATCCCGAGTTCTAATCTCGGTCAGGATGATAAGGCTTTTACCTAGGTTTATAATTAATATAATAATATTAATAATATATAAGTTAACTTTGGAAGCTTTCCCTTATCTGGTAACTCTAAGCTCTATGTACCCCGGGCTCATTTGAATATCATTTCATTCATCCTCCGATATGACTTGTAACGATATGTTTTAGTTAAAACTTTTTATATGAATATCCAGTTGAAATTTCTTGTTTTCTGATCTGACTGTTAGTGGGCCATGTAATTACAATATAAACAAATGATGAATGGTTGTTAAGAAGAAAATCAATAATCTTGCTTGATGTGGAAACACGTAAAGTTTATAGTTTTAATGTGTAAAAATATGTGTAATTTTGTGATTGACCGTAGTAATAATTGTATTACGTAATGTGATGATGTAGCAGTAAATCGGCCATTCATAAAATTAGTAGAGGAGTAATGTTAGTAATCTGCAGAAGTGGGGAATTTTAAGTAATTAACAGAAATGATTTATTAGGGAAATAAGGATTAATCGATGTGTTGGAGGTAACTTTCAGTGTTTGATTAAGAAAGAAAGTTCGAGTAAAATGTAATCTACATTATACAATTAAATTATATATTACGAAATCGCACTTATATAAAATTTTATCTATGTCACTAGAAACCACACCTGAAAACAAAAGATCACATGACTCTTATTCAATCAAACTCAATCATCAAGAAACAATTCACACTACAGCGAAGTTACCCTGTTACATCTGGCTTCCCGGCCAGGGTCTTCAAAACAGTCAACATGCATCCTATCTGCTGAGAGTGGAAAATCGGGTAACAGACTTAACGTTGAAAGTTTTCCCTTATCCTGAAAAATTAGTGCCTAGAAACTCTAAGCTGTGTATACCCTGTACTCATTTAAACGTCATTTCATTTATCATCCGATATGACTTTAACGTTGGAGGTTTTCCTTTATCCTGAAAGATGAATGTCTGGTAGCTCTAAGCTCTATGGACCCTGGACTCATTTAAACACCATTTCATTCATCATCCGATATGACTTTAACGTTGGAGGTTTTCCTTTATCCTGAAAGATGAATGTCTGGTAGCTCTAAACTCTATGGACCCTGGACTCATTTAAACACCATTTCATTTATCATCCGATATGACTTTAACGTTGGAGGTTTTCCCTTATCCTTAAACATGAATGTCGGGTAGCTCTAAGCCCTATGGACCCTGGACTCATTTGAATTTCATTTCATCTTTCGATATGATTTAACATTGGAAGAGTAACTTTAAATATAATAATAATAATAATAATAATAATAATAATAATAATAATAATAATAATAATAATAATAATAATAATAATAATAATAATAATAATAATAATAATAATAATAATAATAATAATAATAATAATAATAATAATAATAATAATAATAATAATAATAATAATAATAATAATAATAATAATAATAATAATAATAATAATAATAATAATAATAATAATAATAATAATAATAATAATAATAATAATAATAATAATAATAATAATAATAATAATAATAATAATAATAATAATAATAATAATAATAATAATAATAATAATAATAATAATAATAATAATAATAATAATAATAATAATAATAATAATAATAATAATAATAATAATAATAATAATAATAATAATAATAATAATAATAATAATAATAATAATAATAATAATAATAATAATAATAATAATAATAATAATAATAATAATAATAATAATAATAATAATAATAATAATAATAATAATAATAATAATAATAATAATAATAATAATAATAATAATAATAATAATAATAATAATAATAATAATAATAATAATAATAATAATAATAATAATAATAATAATAATAATAATAATAATAATAATAATAATGTGGAAAAATATATAGACAACCATATTGAAATTAAGAAAAGGAGGTTAAGATTTTATGGATATACGAGGGCTGTTCAATAAAGAATGGTCATAATCTTTTACGGACATAATTTTTCGCACTAAAATTTAATCTTATTATATTTTGTTAGCCTAATGTGAAAGAAAGATGCCGTAGTAGTTTCATTGTTGGTACTCTTGTTTCCCGCCTGTGAGAACCGGGTAAGTTCAGACATGTTTAGTATCGCCTACCGCTGCAGTGGAGGCAACATGCAGTTAAAGTTGATGTTAGAGGAAGATCCGGAGCTTCTTTCAAACCTAATCACTGCTGATGAAACTTGGCTACATCATTTTGATACTGAGAGCAAATAGCAAAGCTCAGTGTGAAAATCTCCTTCATCACCAACCCCCCCCCCCCCCGCAAAAAAAAGAGCAAAAGTGGTTGCTTCTGCTGGGAAAGTTATGGTCATCTCATTCTTTGATATTCATGGAATGGTTTATCAGCATGTTGTACCTGCACACACATCAGTAACTGGACAGCTATGTCCTGAAAACATTGCAAGTCCATCTCAGGCGCAAAAGACCACATTTCCGTGAAGCAGGCTGGATGCCGCACCACGATAATGCGCGGCCGCATATTGCTAACTTTGTTGCTGAATATCTTGCAAAGATCAACGTGAAGTGCATCCCCCACCCTCCCTATAGTCCGACTTTAGCCGCATGTGACTTTTTCTATTCCCTAACTTGAAGAAACGCCTTCGTGACAGGCATTATCCATCATCAGAAGCAGTGGTAAAGGCTGCGGAAGCGATTTTGAAGGATCTCTCAAAATGGTTTCCAGCATGTCTTTGAAGACTGGCAGAAACGCTGGGACAAGTACATCGTATTCAGGGGAGACTATTTTGAGAAGGACCATAAAAATTATGAGGATGAGTAAAGGTACGTTGTCAAACAAAATTGTGAACTTTCTTTATTGAACAGCCCTCGTATTAAACGATTAACTTCAAATAGGCTCGCAAAACAAATGAGGGATGTTTACGAAAATAGAAGTAAAATACAAGGAGGCACTATGAAATGGATTGATGAAGTAAAAAGTGATTTAAAATTGTCAGGAATCACTCAAGACAATATCCTAGACATGGACGTCTTTAGAATGAAGGTGCATAAGTCGCAAGTTCACTAAGAGGCAAACCGAATAAAAAGACAGAACAACGTGGACAGACGTGATAAAGAAAGTCAAAAAATGATAGAACTTTGGATAGAAGAGCTAAGAAACGTCTGTAAGTACAAGAGTCGTTCCGAAAATAATTCCTCTTATTTTTATTCATGGAAACTAGGAGATACGTAAATTTCAATAACACAGGTAAATAGAGCAATATTTTGGCCACAGATTGTCAGTTCTCCATGTAGTCACCATTATACTTTATGCATTTTTGCCAACGACAGTGGTGGCTGGTCAGTTAAATAATTGGTGGTGCACAAATGAAAAATAAAATACAGAGTAGTAATGACTCACCTATTTATACAGATTCCCTGCCGTACTCTCCTTAGACCTGGCGATTCTATCGATAACTTTTGCGTTGAAGTCGCTGATGTTCATAACAAAATCTCTCTCAATTGAAAGCATTGCTAATGCTGACAATCGGTCCTGTGACATTGTGTTCCTAAGGAAAGTTTTTATTCTTTTTAAAGTTGAGAAACAGCATTCTGCTTCAGCAACAGACATTGGCATAGTTAACAGTACTCGGAGGAGTTTGACATATTCGCTGAATGTAGTACATAAATTGTTTTCCTTAATGAAGTCCATCAAGCACAAAGCGCCGGACATTCCACGAAATTCCTCTCGACTGTAAATTACAGCCAGTTCCCTACGAATTTTTGTTCCAATGATAAAAGGATAGAACCTTAGAAATTTTCTTGATGAAACAAAGTTGAGGCTACCAGATGCCATGTGAAGCTAAATCTGTCCTTTGCTTCTCTAAGAATGTCACATACTTCAAGAGCTTCTCTTCTTTTCACATCATGATCTTCTATTCTTCTTCTCTTAATTGCAGTTTCTTCGTATACCTCGATATCCACGCTATTTCTTACCTTTTTCACTTCCCTTTTAAATGCGTTTAGCTGGGCGATGGCAAACGTTGCATTGCAGTCTCATCTCTGCAGCTGATTGTACAAAATGTCCACATGTGGCATGATCTTGTGGAAGAAAGACAGCCAGAATACAAAATTATAATCTTTCAAAGTGGCCATAAACCCAGAAGCCTGAACAAGTGTGGCGTTGTTGTTTAACAGAGCTCTCTTCTGAATAACCTCCATGCATTTAATTAAATTCTCCCTGTGTTCAAAAAGCAGAGCACACAGAAGCTAAGCCTGAAGGTCACGCTATAGCCGTAGCTAAGAGTAGGAGGAGCTAGGTTTATAAACCTCCATTTAAGCAATGTATAAGAAGCCACTCCCCTCTCTTCACCTTCCCGCAACCCCCTCAGAGAGCCTACATTTGGGCGAAATCTTAGGTTAACTCTTCACTGCAAAGCTGCAGCTCCTACAGCTAATCACTGTTTATTTCGACTTCTGCGGTCATGGGCAGCTACAGACGTTAAGCGTAATTTAAACATGTTTGTATATAAAACAATGCAAACAAGTACAGCTTTAATGTGCAAAATGCACCTGTTGTATATTCAGAATCAGTGGGTGTAGCGCAAAAATGCAACCTTATGGAGGAAGCGCCCCTGGCCAACACGATGAACGAGAGCCTGCATGCCACGCTTGTAAACATCTGAACCAGCTGAGGGTAGCCACTCTCTTACAGTTTTGACAACAGCACCCGAGTCTTGAGAATGTTCATGTGGTCCATCTTTTAGAGACCCAAAGAGATAGAAGTCTGAGGGCGCTAAATCTAGACTTGTAAGACAGTCCAGCCAAACCTTGCAATCAGTTGCCTGGTCCCAAAACTGGTGTAGGACCTGGCATGATCATGTGGCAGGTGAAAGTTGGTCTTCTTCAATGGCCATATCCTGGAAATTCAGGCTTTCAGCTTAGTGAGTGTCGTCTTGTAGCGTGCTGAATTGACAGTTGCTGCAGGCTCGAGGACATCCAGAAGAACCACACCCTGGCTATCCCAGAAGACTGTACACATCATTTTACCTGCAGATGTTTGTGTTTTGAACTTCTCCTTTATCGGACCAAAGAAGAAGTGGAAATTATGAAATTATGAATGAGACAGCAAAAAACATTAGAGAACTCAAACAGTTGGTGGGCAGAAATAGGAATGGGAGATATATGGAGATTAGAGGAAAGGAGTACAAGCGATGTGGGTAAATTGGAAAAATGCAGAATAGAGGTTATAGAAAGGCAGGAAATATGGGGAAGTCTAGAAAATATCAAATCATTACAATTTTACAAACAAACTAAAAGAAATTGGGAACGAGAAGCATTACTGCAATAGGCAAGAGAGAGAAGAAAAAAATCTGTAGCGTTTAACGCCCACTTTTACTACATACGACACCGCAGGCGGCGACACTGACGGTACATGAGATGAAGAAGGAGCACCGGTGGAATGAGATGGTGGGGGAAACCGGAGGTCTCGGAAAAAAACCGCCCCAGCGCCGTGTTGTCCACCACAAATCTCACTTTGCGGCCACCTGGGATGAACCCGGGCCGCCTTGGTGACAGCCAAACGGTCTAACCACTGAGCCACGGCGCGGCCACCAAGAGAGAGAAGGGCTAGCTTGGATGAGAACAGGAACAATATTTTTAAGAAGGATAAGAGGTAGAGAAAAGGGGATTTTTGAGTTGTGTGGTAGAAAAGAAAGCTTAGAACACTGTGTAACAGAATACAAGGAGTTAGCAATAAGGAGAAGAAAGGTTTGGGGTTGGAAGTCTAGAAAATATGAAATCATTACAATTTTACAAACAAATAAAACGAAACTGGGGACGAGAAGCATATGTAGATTACTGCAATAGGCAAGAGAGAGAAGGGCTAGCTTGGATGAGAACAGGAATAATATTTCTAAGAGGGATAAGAGGTAGAGAAAAAGGAATTTGTGAATTGTGTGTTAGAAAAGAAATCATAGAACACTATGTAACAGAATGTGAGGAGGTTACCATCCGGAGAAAAAAGGTTTGGGAGGGAAAATGGGAGATAGTAGAGAAGAGTGTAGTAGCTATAAATATGTTAAGAGGAAAGGAGGAAAAGAAGGTAGTAAGTATTAGTGAGTTCTTACAGGAAGTAAAAGAAAAATGGAGAAGAAATGTAAAGAATATAAGAAAGGAAGATGGGGGAAGAATGGAGCTAATTAAGTAACAAGGAGGCATGGAGGTTAAGAGCTACCTGGTAGAGCTGAAGACCAGTGTTTCATGTAAGCCAATATAGCAACAAGGTAAAGACAAATAAATGTAGCTTAAAGTTTTAAATTGTAAAATTTGGAATATGCACAATAAAGAAATAATTCTGTGTTTTGGATTCTGGTTCCTAGTGGTGATACCGCGTCTCTTCTCCGGTGACTATGGTATTCAGAAAATTGTCACCTCCAGCTTCATATTGGACCATAAGATCCTGACAAATTTCCATTCGATGAATTTTTTTATTCTGTAACTAACCGCGTGACCCATCTTGCATAGACTTTGCTACAACCAAGATGTTCCAACATTGTTTCTAAGGCATTACAGTCGTCATTCAGGTTTGCACACAATTCTTTAGTCGTTATCCGCCGTTATAAGCACAGATAAGTTGATCAAGTCGCTCTTCATTGAGAGGGGTGAGAGCTGTGCAGGGTTGACCACGTCGTGGCCTGTAATACACGCCGTTCTCACCACCTCTAGATTGCCGTACCTTTTACTGTATAACTGATAAATGTTGAGAGGCAGGCAAATTACGGTTAAAAGACACAGTTTATGACAAATAATATTTAGTACTTGTGCAAATACCATTAATAATGAAGAGGGCTCAAATATATTCTTAAAATATTATTTGGCATGAAAATACGAGGGCTGTTCAATAACAAATGAACACAGGTTTTTTTTTTTTTTTTTTTTTTTTTTTTTTTTTTTTTTTTTTTTTTTTTTGACAACGTACCTTTACTCATCCTCATACTTTTGATGGTTCTTCTCAAAATAGTCTCTCCTAAATGCGATGCACTTATCCCAGCGTTTCTGCCTGTCTTCAAAGACATGCTGGAAACCATTGTTGAGATATCCTTCAAAATCACCTCCGCAGCCTTCCTCACTGCTTCTGATGATAGATAATGCCTCCCACGAACGCGTTTCATCAAGTTAAGGAATAAAAAGGAGTCTCATGGGACTAAATCCGGACTATAGGGAGGGTGAGGGATGCACTTCACGTTGGTTTTTGCAAGATATTCAGCAACAACATTGGCAATATGCGGCCGCGTATTATCGTGGTGCAACATCCAGCCTGCTTCACAGAAATGCGGTCTTTTGCGCCTGATATGGACGTGCAATGTATTCAGGATATTCCTGTAGTATTGTCCAGTTACTGATGTGTGTGCAGATACAACATGCTGATAAACCATTCCATGAATATCAAAGAATGAGATGACCATAACTTTCCCAGCAGAAGCAACCACTTTTGCTTTTCTGGGGGGTTGGTGATGAAGGAGATTTCCAAAATGAGCTTTGCTGTTTGCTTTCAGGATCAAAATGTTGTAGCCAAGTTTAATCTGCAGTGATTACGTTTGGAAGAAACTCCGTATCTTCTTCTAACAACAATTTTAACTGCATGTAGACCTGCATGTGAATGTCCTTTTGTTCGGGAATCAACGGTCTTGGAACCCATCACGCACAATCACGTCTCATGTGTAATGTTTCTGTCACCAACGTGTGGGTGGCACCCAATGAAGTGTTCAGTATTTCAGAAAGTAATCTTATGGTAATTCGTCGATTCTCTCTCACAATGGCAGCAGCAGTGTTGATGTTTTCTTCCGTAAGAGCAGTAACTGGAACACCGGGTCCACCTTCCGTTGAAATTGATTATCTCCCCTCTTTAAACATTTTAAATCACCGTTGAGCTGTGCTGTAGGGAAGAACATACTCTCCATAGGCCTTCTGTAATATTGTTATAGGCTTCAACTGAAGATTTGTTGAGATGGAAGTAGAATTTCAAAGCTGCATATTGTCCCTCGCGTGTTACCTCCATTGCAGCGGTAGGCGATACTGAACATGTCTGAACTTGCCTGGTTCTCACAGGCGGGAACCAGGAGTACCAGCAATGAAACTACTACAGCGTATTTTTGTTTCACGTTAGGCTAACAGAATATAATAAGTCTGAATTTTAGTGTGATCATTCTTTATTGAGCAGCCCTCGTTTCTTTGACATTTTAGAAAGAATGTTTATGTAAATGGTAGTTTGGAATCAGGTAACCTTTTTTACTGTAAATGTTTAAAATTGGTATTTAATTAACTTTAAATTTTTTAGTTATGCTGTTTACAGTAACAGCCTGCATATAAATGGAATTTCTAAAAGCTTTCTATGGGTGGCGGTTTGTAGACACATTTTAGAAATCTCAATATTGATTACTTTGGTGGAATATAATACTTCCCTTACTTACTATACGTAGTAAAAGGTAAAAAAAGCAGAGTGTGAACGAAAGCAGAAAATGACGATGCCTAAGAAAAACTAGGGAAAAAAAGTGGGCCAACATTTCTAAAAATGAAATAAACAAAGCCCAAACAAAACACACTGAATCGAACGAGTTTCTGGCAGCCACGTGGGGTTCAGAATCTTGCCGCAACCCCTCTCTCTCTTCTGCCGTTGTCATGGCGACCGAACGATGACGTCACTGGTGACGAAATATTTCCAAACAAGCTGGCGCATAGGCCCGCATTTGTAGGCCGGTTTAAACTAATCTACTTCTGAAATAGTAGTGCACTACTAATAAAAACTATGGGATTCTTCGATAGTGACCAGCAACCGAATGGTTCGATAGTTTCCATCAGTACGGGTGCATTGTTTCATTCTCTTACTTTCGTGTTTCAAAGCACTGCATTTGTTTTGGCTTTATCTGGAACCAAAACAAACTCGTGGCGCTCTTGCAGATATAGGACGCTTTGGTATATACTAATTCTAGCATTTAGATAGATAATACTGGTAAAATATAGCACACTTAAATTCGTGTCTTGACGTAGAACTTCGCTAGCTAATGTCTTCTTAGCTTGTGCATTTGTTAACAAAAGAATTATTTACTCTAATTATTTCTGAATCTTTCTGTAACTTCTTTTTAAGAGAACACATGAATTTTGTGATAGTTTGGGAGGTTTTAGTACCTTTTATTTGCAAATTGAAGCCAAATACATCACATCTGTTCTCCATGGCGTAACAGATACGTCTCTTTCGTTAAATATTGAACAGTCCTGACATGATAAATCCATAGTAAGGCTAGGCCTTATAAAACACTTGCAAGAATCTAAATTAGTTAAAACTTTAATTTAAAATGTATACGCTCTTTCTTTTAAGTCCAGTCTATAAGACAAACCTCTAACGAGTTACTAGATAATTGTGCTGGAGTTTAAAACTGTCAGTTCGTATCCTGAAACCAACTTTCCCTTTGTGAACTGCTCATTCTTAAGAATTATTTTAAGAATAATTAGAATTCTTTCTAATTTTCAGAATTTTATCTACTTGCGTCAGTAAATTCTGTCTAGTCAACGCGAGTACAGTTCTGACTCAAAGGAAACTCACCCTACCGCCCACTAATGACCGTCATAAATTTATCTCCACACTTCAGAAATGGAACACTGTCGTTGAGGACCAATAGCAACCCTGATTTTCTCGAAGTGACAGCCGCATGTCTACTCCACGTGGAGTCTCAGTTGCCAAAGTTCCAACTTCCAGTTGATCTGTTTCATTACGTGCAGAAATTCGTTGTGTATCGCGATGTGGAGACCGTAGGAGGGAAATGCAGTGATAAATGCAAATGAAGTAGTAGATAGCTTTCAGTAAGTGAAAATAATCAAATTGATGACAATAGTGTGAATAACTGGGCCGAGTTATGTTACTGGAGAAGCCTCAAAAAACAAAGTTATAACGGGAACTGTTTCTAAGCAAATTCAAGCGCTTGTTTTGAACACATATAAATGTGTGCTGAGAAATAATCTTGGTAAGGGGTCATGCAATGAACCTGATGATAAATTCTGGGTATTCACAGAAATACAGCAAGAAAAATTGTGACGAAAGGAATACCAAAGACGCCGATTAAGTGTGAAAACAAAAGGAGACGTTTCTCTAAAGTAGATAATTTCACATGCGATTCAATTCGCCGAGAAATTTATAGATTCTATGCAAAAGGGAGAGCGCCCACCTTAGACAAATTGGTTGCACATTTGCGAGAAATTTGTGATTTTCCTTATGGGCACTTCACTTTGCGCGGTCTCCTAAAGGAGCTGGGTTTCAAATACCGCACTTTGAATAAGTTAAGGGTTATTATGGAATTCAGTAGAATTGTAGCTTGGTGATACATAGCCAATCTAAGAAGTTTCGCAGTAATGGACATAAGATTATTTATACGAAACCTCGTACGATACCATGACGTATCGAGAAAGGTGGCAACCTTGCAGAAAGGACAGGGAGAAGGAGGGCCTGTGTTGTAAAACGATTATAAGGGTTCGTCAAAGGAGACGGCCGAACTGGACTCGCGTTGACTACACAGACCTTAACAGCAACTTCGTGAAAATAAGTGATTTCCAGGTCCCTGACCTTGAAGCTAAAGTTATTCTTATCGATCGATTCCAGTAGAATTTTAACCATACAAACTTACTAAATGGCCTTTTTCCTCTACAAGTAAGTTGCTAATTTTCTTTTTGTACTTCTCACTTTAATTTTTAGGCCAAGTGGCCTGTTCAAGTCTTATGTCATCTCTGCTTTGGTTGTCCTTTTGGTTTATGCTAGCATTATTTCTTCTATTCTCCTATCATCCATTCTACTCAGAAATTAGTTTACTTTCTAATTTATTGCATATATAATTAATCTACAATCATTGAAATTATTTCTGCGTAGTTCATTAAGACCCTGCATACCAAAAAATAAAGATTTAAAATGCTTAAATGCTTGGACTCACTGCCATATGTCACTGCCATTTCTTTATAGAACTTCACCCTAGTGTCTATTCAAATGTTATCTCAAGTTATGGCCTTCAAGAAGAGAGTTAAACTAAAAAATGAAAAGTGGTACTAAATGGCAAAAGGGTAGAAGTGGTAAATGAATTTGAATACTTAGGAGCAAGGTTGAATAACAATGGAAAGTGGGGAGAAGACAGGAGAAAAATTGAAGCAAAAGAAGGGCTACAGTGAATGGGATAAGAATATGCAAATATAAGCTAGAAATGACAACCAAGTGGTTAGAAAGAATGTATCAAGCACTAGTTGAATCCAAAATATTGTATGCAGTGGAGATCTGGGTGGGGGGGGCCACAGAGGAAAACAAAACGGTGGACCAAAACTACACAAGGTTTTGTAAAGAGCTACTAGGCTTACCAAGATCAGCAACTAGGGAAGTAGCTTTAGTAGAATTAGGAAAGACAAGAAGAAATGGAATAATAATTGAAAGAATAATAACATTTTGGTATAGGTGTTTGGACAAGGAAGAAGGGGAAATTATGAAATTATGCATGACACAGCAAAATAGATTAGAGAACTCAAATAGTTGGTGGGCAGAGATTGGAGGAATTGTGGCAAAAATAGGAATGGGAGATATATGGAGATTAGAGGAAAGGAATACAAGCAATATGGGTAAATTGGTATAATACAGAATAGAAGATATAGAAAGACAGGAAATATGGGGAAGTCTAGAAAATATGAAATCATTACAATTTTACAAACAAATAAAAAGAAATTGGGGACGAGAAGCATATGTAGATTACTGCAATAGGCAAGAAAGAGAAGGGCTAGCTTGGATCAGAACAGGAACAGCATTTCTAAGAAGGATAAGAGGTAGGGAAAAAGGAATTTGTGAATTGTGTGGGGGGAAAATAAGCATAGAACACTATGTAACAGAATGCGAGGAGGTTGTAATGTGGAGACAAAGGTTTGGGAGGAAAAGTGGGAGAAAGTAGAGAAGAGGATAGTAGCTATAAAAATGTCAACGGGCAGGGAGGAAAAGAAGGTAAGAAGCATTGGTGAGTTCTTGCAGAAAGTAAAAAAAAAAAAAAAAAAAAAAAAAAAGTCAAGAAATGTAAGGAACATAAGAAAGGAAGATGAGGGAGGAAGAAAGGAGCTAATTAAGTAACAAGGAGGCATGGAGGTTAAGAACTACCTGGCAGAGCAGAAGATGCAAGCCAAGGTAGCAACAAGGTAAAGGTAAATAAACGTAGCCTCAAGCTGTAAATTGTAGAATTTTGGAATATGCACAATGAAAATCTGATCTATTAATGTTCTTTTAATTGCTCTGTAAATTATTTGATATCTCTTTCATTTATTTGTAATATCTTGATCAAAATTGTCACCAGGTGGCCTTGTTGTGCTGCTGCCACAAGCCGGAGTCGGGCGCGTGGGCAGTAGAGAAAGGGAAAGGCTCCTTAGCATTCGGTCCATTGTTATTGCCGCGACATTTCTCTTTCAGCTCTTCTAAGATCTTCCCTAATACGGCTTCCAACGTCGTGATCCCACTTCTGACACCAAATGTGACTGTGTGGTCTACGTAACTTCCGGAGACCTGGTTAGCAGAAATTTAGAACAACTTTTGCTGCAGTAAAAGGATGTGACATTGACAATCAGCTGGCTTCAAGACTGACTCGGTGTTTTGCTGCACGAAAACAAATGAAAAAATCACTGCGTTACACTTAAATCGTCGACTGTCGCAATAACCAACAAACAACTGCCGCTTCTGACACATTGCTGGTATTTATACCTACACAGCCATTGTTTCTAGAAAGCCGCAGACCTTCCGGGAACTTAAGTGGCAGCAACAATGAGCAGAACGTTCTGGAACCTCCCTCTGTCCTTTTTTCTCCCACCAAGCGCCACGCTCCGGCCTGTGGCAGCAGTAGAACAATGCCACACGGTGACAATATAATAAGTAATATTGACACTAAATAACTAAAACATTGAATTTCTTCCAGACATTTATCTTTTAATATAACCTTTGCTCTTCCTGGATGTTTAACCTGGAATGCCATGTTTGTAGTTTTAGAAGTTGTATTCATTTAAAATTTCATATAATAAATAAATTTATTTTTGAAGTTGTTTACTCCGAATCTTGTATAATTACGAGATCGTCTGAATATGCTAAAATCTTAATTTTAGTTCCTGCACTGCACTTACCAGATGGTACTTCCGTTTTCCATATATTTAGAATACCGATCAAATAAATTTATCTTTATCTTAAGGAAAAGTATTTTATATATTGTTTCTTCCATTTACATTAATTTGAGTGTGCCCTAGTCAATACTTTATAAAATTATAAATCATATAGGTCAACTATTCAAGTATTTACTTGTACATGTCATGAGCAACACTTCAAAATTCAGTCACGACTGTTTAGCTGCAGTCATTTCAGGATATTAATACCGCTAAACCAATTTTGTACTATTTACAATACTTTATCTCCACAATATATAGAAAGGTAAAGAAAAATTTCAAAGCTATCGAATTTCTTCGATGTCTTCATATAAGCTGTAACATTTTTCCAGCAAGATTATCGGACAGGTTTAGGGTGAAGATTATGCTGCATTTGTACATCTGAATTAAGATTATGTTTATTAGGTAGTAACTATAGATTATCGTGAAGTAAATCTGTTCATGATACTCATATTTTGCGACAAAAGTATTCAATGATAAAACAGAAGAAATTTATATAATTGCCTCAGTTTTTATTATTATTATTATTATTATTATTATTATTATTATTATTATTATTATTATTATTATTATTATTATTATTATTATTATTATTATTATTATTATTATTATTATTATTATTATTATTATTATTATTATTATTATTATTATTATTATTATTATTATTATTATTATTATTATTATTATTATTATTATTATTATTATTATTATTATTATTATTATTATTATTATTATTATTATTATTATTATTATTATTATTATTATTATTATTATTATTATTATTATTATTATCATCATCATCATCATCATCATCATCATCATCATCATCATCATCATCATCATCATCAATATTACTATTACTATTACTATTACTATTACTATTATTATTATTATTATTATTATTATTATTATTATTATTATTATTATTATTATTATTATTATTATTATTAACATCATCATTATTACTATTATTCCCGATAAGGAATGGGGAGAAACCACGTAGATATAGTTGGAATAAACTACAAAGTACAGAGTATATCTTGCTGTACAGTTACCAGTTGAACCTATAATGTTGAGTACGTTTGGTGTAGAGTTACCAGTTGAACCCAAGGTACGGAGTACGTTTGGTGTAGAGTTACCAGTTGAACCCAAAGTATGGAGTACGTTTTGGTGTACAGTTACCAGTTGAACCCAAAGTATGGAGTACGTTTTGGTGTACAGTTACCAGTTGAACCCAAAGTATGGAGTACGTTTTGGTGTAGAGTTACCAGTTGAATCTAAAGTATGAAGTACGTTTTGGTGTAGAGTTACCAGTTGAACCCAAAGTATGGAGTACGTTTTGGTGTACAGTTACCAGTTGAATCCAAAGTATGGAGTACGTTTTGGTGTAGAGTTACCAGTTGAATCTAAAGTATGAAGTACGTTTTGGTGTAGAGTTACCAGTTGAACACAAAGTATGGAGTACGTTTTGGTGTACAGTTACCAGTTGAACCCAAAGTATGGAGTACGTTTTGGTGTAGAGTTACCAGTTGAATCTAAAGTATGAAGTACGTTTTGGTGTAGAATTACCAGTTGAACCCAAAGTATGGAGTACGTTTTGGTGTAGGGTTACCAGTTTAACCCAAAGTATGGAGTACGTTTTGGTGTAGGGTCACCAGTTTAACCCAAAGTATGGAGTACGTTTGGTGTAGAGTTACCAGTTTAACCCAAATTATGGAGTACGTTTTGGTGTAGGGTCACCAGTTGAACCCAAAGTATGGAGTACGTTTTGAGTAGAGTTACCAGTTTTACCCAAAGTATGATGTACGTTTGGTGTAGAGTTACCAATTGAATCTTGAAGTATGGAGTAGTTGTGGTGCAGAATTACCAGTTGAACCCAAAATATGGAGTACATTTTGGTGTACAGTTATCAGCTGAGTAGTGCTTTGGTTCACTGCTATGGAATGCGCGTGGGATCGATCTCCTCTGTGGTTGTGGATTCCTCATCATCGTGAGGAAATTCAGGAGCTACGATAGGTAGCGAACCCTAGTCAAGAAAAGCAACTGACTGGCTGGGGATGCCTTATGCTTAACACGCCTTCTCCATGTATCGGTTGGGAGATCATCTACCTCTGCCTTACATTCGTGGACGTGAGGTCGGCAGTAGGGTTGGCAAGCTTCGGCCCTCTTGCGGGATGTTACCTGCTGAGCATTAGGTATGGAGTATGTTTTGGTACACATTTAGTAGTTGAACTATAAAAACGAATTACATTTTGATGTTCCAGAAAGGACATTTTCAGAAGCAGTGTGATGAATACTTAAATCAGGAAATTATTCCAGTTAGGCTGGAAACAAATCTAATATTTTCTATGTCCAATGTCAACCTGGAAGTGTTTCAACTGTTTCTTGTCCCTGCTTCATACCTCCTATGACTTTCATATCACCTGATATAAACCGGCCTTGCGTTTGACCCAGTGACCCAGTGCTATACTTGGATAGGCCTGACACGTGGATGTATTCTGGAATCTATTTTTGTACCTCGAAAATCCCGTACACGTGGCTGGCCGCAGGGGGTGCGGGCCTCTTCTCAATCAGGACGTCGACCCATTCTGAAATCTGCTTTCCTCTCTGACGTCACGGGAGCTGGGGACCAATGAGATACCAGGAACTGCTACATAGGGGAAGGGGAATGACCTCATTCCATTCATCCTCCAGGAACGGAGAGAGGTCATCCACATGGCGTCCCAGGATTTTGTAGGTCAATGAGTGAGCACAACTCAGAGCTGGTTTGCCCTTCTATCACGCCCTTACTGCATTGTCTCGCCCTTTGTAGTCAAAATACTCCGTTATTGTTAGCAAAGTCATTACTTATAATTCAGTGTACTCTAACACTTACTTACTAGAGTGCCACACAAACATTTTATTCTTATTTTATTGAAAATGCACGTTTTGAGATCCCCTAAATGAGGGATGCCATATTTTTTAAACTGGTATATATGTGTATCTTCTTTGCTCCTTAATTTACGTCCTCCAAACTTATTATATCGGTCGATGAATGAAATAATGCTCAAATGAGACCTGGGTTCATAGAGCTTCGAGTTTAATATTTCAAGAAAAGGGAAAACATCGCAAAAAAGCTTACCTCCCTTACAAGAATCGTACTCGTGACCTATTGAACGACACTCTACAGAGGCGGAGGTATATCTGTGTGAAAGCAGGACTTATAAACGACAAGTCAAACTCGCAAGTTAAATTCATCAACTTCCAAATCTTCAACATGGTAATTTTCGAGAAAATCAGCCCTGAAATATTATTTACATGAAACGAGTTTTAAAACTTTGATTTTCTAAAGAATGGCTCTAGCAAATTAGATTAAAATAATATATCATTAGGATGTCCTCATGACAAATCAAATGAATCAATATTATAGGAATGACCTCTTCATTTTAACTGACCTTTCCATTGCCGTTAAACGCACGAGTAAGAAACAACCTTACTACACAGATTATGTCCGATACTTTTTGGATATTTTGCAATACTTTCACTTTTCCAAACCGTGAAGTCGTTCATTGATGTATCCCTTGGCCATGCAAAGAGAACATAATTTCCACTTTCTCACAAAGACCACCTGTTTAAAACATTTGACTATCTCTTAAAGTATGCTGTATTTCCATATTCCCTTGTACGTTTACCAATAACGTAATGTTTATCTTCATTAATACAAAGTAAATAAAGGAATAGTGTTTGTAATAATATTTTGTACAAGAGTAGAGAACGGCAGGTTGGCCCGACAAATTAGAGAGGCTAGCCAAGGTCAACTATTCATGTCTAGCCTTTAGGCAGTTATTCAGTTCGATTAATTAGATAGAGGAATAAGTGTTTGTAAGAATAGTTTGTACAAGAGTAGACAACGGCAGGTTGGACCGACAAATTAGAGAGGCTAGTCAAGGTCAACTATTCATGTCTAGTCTTTAGGAAGTTATTCAGTTCGATTAATTACATAGATAGAGGAATAAGTGTTTGTAAGAATAGTTTGTACAAGAGTAGAGAACGACAGGTTGGACCGGCAAATTAGAGAGGTTAGCTAAGACCAAATATTCATGTCTAGCCTTTAGGAAGTTATTCAGTTCGATTAATTACATAGATAGAGGAATAAGTGTTTGTAAGAATAATTTGTACAAGAGTAGAGAACGGCAGGTTGGCCCGACAAATTAGAGAGACTAGCCAAGTTCAACTATTCATGTCTAGTCTTTAGGAAGCTATTCAGTTCTATTAATTACATAGATAGAGGAACAAGTGTTTGTAAGAATAATTTGTACAAGAGTAGAGAACGGCAGGTTGGGCCGACAAATTAGAGAGGCTAGCCAAGGCCAACTATTCATGTCTAGTCTTTAGGAAGCTATTCAGTTCTATTAATTACATAGATAGAGGAATAAGTGTTTGTAAGAATAATTTGTACAAGAGTAGAGAACGGCAGGTTGGCCCGACAAATTAGAGAGACTAGCCAAGTTCAACTATTCATGTCTAGTCTTTAGGAAGCTATTCAGTTCTATTAATTACATAGATAGAGGAACAAGTGTTTGTAAGAATAATTTGTACAAGAGTAGAGAACGGCAGGTTGGGCCGACAAATTAGAGAGGCTAGCCAAGGCCAACTATTCATGTCTAGTCTTTAGGAAGCTATTCAGTTCTATTAATTACATAGATAGAGGAATAAGTGTTTGTAAGAATAATTTGTACAAGAGTAGAGAACGGCAGGTTGGGCCGACAAATTAGAGAGGCTAGCCAAGGCCAACTATTCATGACTAGCCTTTAGGAAGTTATTCAGTTCGATTAATTACATAGATAGAGGAATAAGTGTTTGTAAGAATAGTTTGTACAAGAGTAGAGAACGACAGGTTGGACCGACAAATTAGAGAGGCTAGCCAAGGCCAACTATTCATGTCTAGCCTTTAGGAAGTTATTGAGTTCGATTAATTACATAGATAGAGGAATAAGTGCTTGTAAGAATAGTTTGTACAAGAGTAGAGAACGACAGGTTGGACCGACAAATTAGAGAGGCTAGTCAAGGACAACTATTCATGTCTAGCCTTTAGGAAGTTATTCAGTTCTATTAATTACATAGATAGAGGAACAAGTGTTTGTAAGAATAATTTGTACAAGAGTAGAGAACGGCAGGTTGGGCCGACAAATTAGAGAGGCTAGTCAAGGTCAACTATTCATGTCCAGCCCTTAGGAAGTTATTCAGTTCGATTAATTACATAGATAGAGGAATAAGTGTTTGTAAGAATAGTTTGTACAAGAGTAGAGAACGGCAGGTTGGACCGACAAAATAGAGAGGCTAGCCAAGGCCAACTATTCATGTCTAGCCTTTAGGAAGTTATTCAGTTCGATTAGTTGCATAGATAGAGGAATAAGTGTTTGTAAGAATAGTTTGTACAAGAGTAGTGAACGGCAGGTTGAACCGACAAATTAGAGAGGCTAGCCAAGGCCAACTATTCATGTCTAGCCTTTAGGAAGTTATTCAGTTCGATTAATTACATAGATAGAGGAATAAGTGTTTGTAAGAATAGTTTGTACAAGAGTAGAGAACGACAGGTTGGACCGACAAATTAGAGAGGCTAGTCAAGGCCAACTATTCATGTCTAGCCTTTAGGAAGTTAATCAATTCGATTAATTATATAGATAGAGGAATAAGTGTTTGTAAGTATAGTTTGTATAAGAGTAGAGAACGGCAGGTTGGACCGACAAATTAGAGAGACTAGCCAAAGCTAGCTATTCAGGTCTTTCCTTTAGGATGTTTTTCAGATCGATTAATTATATAGATAGAAGAATAGATGTTTGTAAGAATAGTGTTATAAGATTAGAGAAAGTCACGTAAGTGTAACATATCAAATTTATGAAGTATGTGTTCACTAGAAGACACAGATTCACATACGCAGCATGTAATGTTTTCTGTTCTTACCTCACAGATAACGTATTAAGTAAATGAAGTTTAAAAGTACATGATACAAACGATGTGTATAAGAGAGCATATAGCTGCTGTCGAGCAGCATTTGAGGTATATGAAAGGGTTGCAGAAACGGCAAGGACAATGTATAAAGTCCCCTTTTGTTAACAAACCGTGGAATGCAATTATAGTACGCATACCGGAAGCAATAACACGTGATTTATGCAGATCTCTCTAAAGTAAACAAATGAAGCGGGCCGTCGACCCAGGAAGGTCACTTCAATGTGCTTCCCAGCATCGCGGAAACGTATTAACAGTATACGTACACATGCAAACTCATTTTGCTTCCATACAATACAAATAAGGAATAAAAACTGTGGAGTTTCAAATTCCCGGAAGTATTGCAAACTATTCCTGATTTATATACAGAGGACTTTCTCTTTCTTTATTACTATTTACATACAACAGCCACTACTATATTAGCCCACCTCTGTAGCATGCCTGCCTCACGTTCTGTCAGCGTGAGTTAGTTAAAACTTTTTCTGAGGTTTTCCCTTACCTGAAAAATGAATGACGAATAATTCTATATTGTGTGGGCCCAGGACTAATTTGAGCATCATTTCATGTATCGTCCTATATGACGTTAAAAACAGCGCCAACGTGAACTAGCCTTCATATGGAATATGTGTGAAGCATTTTTATTTATTTCTTTAAATTCCTATAAAGATTTGCATTGATATTCGGAAAGTTTAATAGTTTAAAATTCAAGGTGCGTTCCTATTTTTTTCAGGACTGGGATTTTTAAGCAAATACGTAAACTCTTTATGAATCCGTGACAGAGATCGCAGCACTGTACATCTGGGAGTTAAGACTGTTTTTGATACTTAAATGGCGACGTTTCCATTGCAAGAACAGAGGGTAATCATTGGTTTTCTCCATTTTCGTGGTGTGAAACCTACTGAAATTCATCGCCAGTTGAGTGAGGCATGTGGTGATGGTACCATGGATGTGTCTAATGTGCGTCCCTGTGTGCGACAGTTCAATGAAGACAGAACATCGTGTGACAACAAACCAAGACAGTCACTGCCTCGCACCAGCCGTTCTAACGACATGATCCAGCGAGTGTATAACGTTGTTTTGGAGGATCGCCGATTGAGCACTTTCAGATCTTCATGCAGGATTGTGTGCACACATCCCCCCGTAGGGCCACGCCGTGGCTCAGTGGTTAGACCGCTTGGCTCTCACCAAGGCGGCCCGGGTTCGATCCCAGGTGACCGCAAAGTGAGATTTGTGGTGGACAACACGGCGCTGGGCGGGTTTTCTCCGGGACCTCCGGTTTCCCCCGCCATCTCATTCCACCAGTGCTCCATCTTCATCTCATATATCATCAGTGTCATCGCCTGCGGTGCTGTATGTAGTAAAAGCGGGCGTTAAACACTACACATTTCTACACACAGCTGCCGTGGTGCGGGCGCTACGGACCCCTAGCACTCGTGGTACCTCTGACGTTACTAGAGGAGCCTCGGGCCGAACATTCGAGCCCCTCCCTGATAGGGAGTTGTTCGGATTGGGTTGGACTCGAGGGGGCAGTGGTTCCCGATACCGTGGGAGATCGGGTACGTCTCCGGACGGGGTTGCCATTAATACGTACTAGCCACCATAGCTAGTAGAAGGTGTGCTAGATCGCCAGGCGGCCCTACCGAGGTTATACCGGTAGCCTTCCCATTTTGGTGTTGGCGAGCGTAAGTGGCGCATGCACTTCCATCCCGTCTTGAGTCCACAGGACCAGATGGGGGGCTTGTAAGTCTGTAGGTCTTGCCTTGTGGAAAGAGCCTCGGAGGCGCCGGGCGCCCTATTGGGACAACTCGGTACCTCCCTGGTACAAGGAGGACCGGGTATATATAAGGGCGCTCAACTACGGCGGTCATCAGCACCCTTTAAAAAACTAGTCATGGCAACAGCCAGATATAAAAATTTCTAAAAGCTATACAAGTGTAACAAAACCTATTAAAAATACACGTACATAAAAAACATCAATCAAAACCTACTAAAAATTTCGTTCACTAAATCCTAAACTCTAAACTAGACAAGAATCTAAAAACCTTCTCCACGGGTCTCCACGCACGGCCTACACGTGGGTGGGCCTGTTGACCGTCTCCGTCAACCACGAAGAGGAGCCCACACGAGGGAGACTGATGGCTCGGGACCCCGGGTGCGCCAAACCCGTACCTACCGAAGTAGGCCCCTGGGGGGGGGGGCGGACGTCACCATTTTAAGTATCAAAAACAGCCTTAACTCTCGACCCTGCCACTAGGGTCCTATGTTTTCTGTAGTGCTGCCATCTCTGTCATACAGTCACAAAGGGTCCAGGTGCATTTTTAAAAAAAAATCAGAAGTTCCTATCTAGTCCCATTCCTAGAAAAAAATAGGTGTTGAACTTGAATGAACCTCGTAATATTTCAAAGCAATGTTAAAACATGGATAACTAATTTAAGTGTATAAATAGTATTAGTATAACTGATACACTGTAAGAAACGGTCAAAAATTTCATATACCCACAAATATAGACCAGGGAAGAACTGCGAAATGCGAGGGTCAGAGTGAGTCCTCTGTCACGTGTTACCGCAGAGATATTTCGGCAGTGTTATGTTTACGTTGTAGTGAAGGTGAAAATGAAATGGGTGGGTAAATGATAACAGGGCTCCAGATTAAAGGTTACTGAGCAGGAAATCTGTGATGTGCAAAAGGAAGTGGCTGGAAATTGGATATTGATTGTGTGAAGGAGTTAATTAATAAATTCCCTTAATTACTTGTTGTTTCTCTTCGAGGCTTTACGGTTTTGTTAATCAAGATCATGTGCTTCAGCAGACATGTGACTGCCAAGCACGAGGCTCGTGTTTCTAGTTTCTCTGTCACAAAGTAGAGGAAATACTGTAACCCAGTCAAAAGGCACTAGTTCACGAGATTTCACTGCAAACACAGCCTTTGATATTCTCTAAATAAATAAATAAAAGATCTGAAGTGATGTTCCAAGTAATATTCCCTGTGCCAAACCATAACTTATATGCAACATTTATATAAAACGAATTATATTTTCTGAAATATTGCTCTAAGGATTTTGATGTAATGCCAAGTTTTAATGATCCCCTATGACAAACAGATTAGATTAGATTTGTTTGTGCATATTCAAAAATTTTACAATTTACAGCTTTATAATTTTCGCAGATTCGAAGTTATGTTAGCTATAATTTTATACAGCATTAAATATTACATGATTCTGTGATTAGGCAGTGCAGGAACCACTGGTGTGCGAACCTCAGAAGTTGTAATTGGGACGCACCAGCCACGAAAACAAAAACATTACTACTTCCTCTTTATCAGTAGCCCTCGCCTCGCTTTCAGGTAATGGGGCAAAGGGCGACTAATAACTCGGACAGTTCCAAGGTTGCTCTTCAGTGTAAAACTACACATTCCGTCCTAACAGGGAGGACTGTGCGCGTACTTAGATAGCAAATCCAAGCAACATGGAGCGCTATACGAACGCCGAAATGTCGGATATGTTTCTGATGGATGGAAGAGCTGAAGGAAGTTCAACGAACGCACGATTAATTTAGTTTCACTAAAAATATGAATTGTAAAAATAGTTGCATCAATGACAATATTTATTTGTTTAACTTCAGAGCATTTTGTTATGATCTTAATTGTACAATACTTTCAAAGACTTACTGTAAATATCAACAGCTTCCTTTTCAGTTACAAATGCTTTATTTAGTATTATCAAACACGTGAAATAAAATGCTCGTCTAATTGTATAAGCCATTTAGTTTTGGTTAATTTATCTACAATTCTTTGATGTTATTTTCCGTTCTGAATAAAGTGAGATTTGTGATGGACAACACGGCGCTGATGCGGGTTTTCTCCGGGACCTCCGGTTTCCCCCGCCATCTCATTCCACCGGTGCTCCATCTTCATCTCATGTATCATCAGTGTCACCGCCTGCGGTGCCGTATGTAGTAAAAGCGGGCGTTAAACACTACACATTCATTTTTTCTGTTCTGTTTATCATTTAATGCTTCCATCCTCAACCTCACTAACATTAACTTCCCTCTAAATGGTATAAGTTGCTTATGTCCTCCAGCTTATTTGCCATCATGGACTGCTATAACAGAATTCTGGAGCACGTTGAACACTCATAAGCAATAATTAAACAATAGCTTCTTTATTGCGGTTTCATAAGGCAAAGAAATTCTTAATAGTAGCAAGCTACTGTGGAGTATGCCAGTATGTTTACAAACAGTTACAGCGTGCGACACGGCGTGTGACCTATACCTGCGAATTCCGACAGCCGAGGCACGCGTCGTTGTTCCTGTAACTGTCTAATCGACACTAATTCTGGGGCATTTTTATGCGGTTCTAATGACGGTAAAAGCTATCTATATGTTTCCATAAAAGCTGAGGAACTACTTCTATAAGTTCATTCGGTGTCACTTTGAAACACCCTGTATATGTCCACTTATTCATAAAAGAAAATACTCTCTCGATATGAGCAATATTTCCTGGTGTACTGATAACATAACCTACCAGCTTATCTGAGTTCTTAAAGTTTACATTATTTCATTTGAAACTAGTGGAAACTTTTATCCACTTCTAGCTAACGCTACCCTCTAAAGAGACAGCACATTTAATTGCATCATTGAAACTACGAATTCCTCATATAATTCATCTTCATTCGCAAAATCCAGCTTGACACATTCTATAACTTCATGCATGTCATTGAATGTTAATTCCTTTTTATACATATTGGAATTAAACACTTTAAACTAACACCAACTTTGTTAACTAAGTAAGAATATAAATTATCATAGAGTTCAATGAAGTTTCTTTCACTAGTAGATTTCAAATTTTAATAAGAACAATGCCTAATAATGTATAAGTATCACTGCCAAAGAAACTTTACTATTTATACAGCTTCATGAGATTCCATAAAGCTAAGATCGGAATTCTCCAAATACTTTGTTATTTGAATGAAAATATTTCCAATATTCAAAAGGAAACTAATGTAAGCCTGAGTAATTGTTTTTAGGAGAGCTGCTCAATAAAGATTAAATCAAAAAGATAAAAATTTCTTTCAGATCATAACTTTTTACGGTCATAATTTTTCGCACTAATATTCAATCTTATTATATTCTGTAGTAGTTTCATTGTTGGTACTTTTGGTTCCTGCCTGTGAGAACCAGGCAAGTTCAGACATGTTCAGTATCGCCTACCGCTGCAATGGAGGTAACACGCGAGGAACAATGTGCGGCTTTAAAGTTCTGCTTTCGTCTCAACAAATCTTCAGTTGAGGCCTATGGAGAGTCTGTTCTTCCCTACACCACAGCTCGAAGGTGGTTTAAAATGTCTAAAGACAAAGGAAGGTGAACTCGGTGTTCCAGTTACTGCTCTTATGAAAGAAAACATCAACACTGCTGCTGCCATTGTGAGAGAGGATCGAAGAATTACCTTAAGATCACTTTCTGAGATACTGCCACAGGTTGGTGACTGAAACATTACACATGACGGGGTGGGTTCCAAGACTGTTATTCCGAACAAAAGGACATTCGCATGCAGGTCTGCATGCAGTTAAAGTTGATGTTAGAGGAAGATCCGGAGTTTCTTTCAAACGTAATTACTGCTGATGAAACTTGGCTACATCATTTTGATCCTGAGAGCAAACAGCAAAGCTCAGTGTGGAAATTTCCTTCATCACCAACCCCCCAAAAAGCAAAAGTGTTTTCTTCTGTTGGGAAAGTTATGGTCATCTCATTCTTTGATATTCATGGAATGGTTTATCAGCATGTTGTATCTGCACATACATCAGTAACTGGACAATACTACAGGGATGTCCTGAAAACATTGCAAGTCCATATCAGGCACAAAAGACCACATTTGCATGAAGCAGGCTGGATGCTACACCGCGATAATGCGCGGCCGCATATTGTCAATGTTGTTGCTGAATATCTTGCAAAAATCAAGGTGAATTGCATCTCTCACCCTCCCTATAGTCCGGATTTAGCCCCTTGTGACTTTTTTTCTATTCCCTAACTTGAAGAAACGCCTTCGTGGGAGGTATTATCCATCATCAGAAGCAGTGGTGAAGGCTGTGGAGGCGATTTTGAAGGATCTCTCAAAAAATAGTTTCCAGCATGTCTTTGAAGACTGGCAGAAACGCTGGGACAAGTGCATCGCATTCAGGGGAAAAATTTTGAGGATGAGTAAAAGTACGTTGTCAAAATAATTGTGATCATTCTTTATTGAACAGCACTCGCACTTCTGTATTTTCGTTACAAAGAATAAAATCAGTGATTGATTTTATTTCAGATTCATGAATGATGAACAGCAGTGCACTCTAACAGTTTAAATAAATATTATGGACACTATATTATTAACAACTTGTTTAGTCCAATGATGTGCCAAATTGTGTGTAATAAATGATTAATCAAACCCTTAGGAAGCGTAATAAACTCAAGACAAATTAAATAAAATTCACTTCGTCTAGAAAGCAAGTTTTCTCAATGCATGAGACTCACTCGTTCAACTTGGTTGTGGTAGGTTTGTGCGATCGATGTAAATGCTTAGCTGGGTCTTCTTTTGCTCCAGGGACTTCCCGCTGTTTGATAGAATTGGTTGCTTTATGACCACTGAGATGCACGTCGTCTGAAAAATACCCCGCTATGAACATGTCTCTCTGCAAAGGAATTGTCAGGTTCATCTTTATTATGGTACAGCTATCTGGCTCATAGACTTACAAGTAACCCTTGGATACCAAACAGCGGGGTTCTTTTCTCAGGAAAGTATCACGCTGTTGTTTGTGATTATGTATAGAAGTACTACTAAGTATAACATATGGAGTGTTAGGGGTGTACACTCAGATAGTTTGATAGCTTCATGTGGCCTCATTTCAGTGCATAAGTTGTTTTTTTCTGCTTGTCTAACACGTCACACAACTTACTAATAGACTCTCTCATAAGTAATGTGGATTTGTTTATAGTTTTGGTATTTTAGTAAACGTATTAGTTTGGCAATGCTATTTACAGGATGTCCCAAAATGTTGTACCCAGTGGAGACTTGGAGGGGGGGCACAGAAGTAAACAAAGCGGTGGACCACAACTACAGAAGGTTTTGTAAAGAGCTTCTAGACTTACCAAGATCAGCAAGTAGGGAAGTAGCTTTAGTGGAATTAGAAAAGACAAGAAGAAAAAGGAATAATAATGGAAAGAATGATAAAACTTTGGTATAGGTGTTCGGCCAAAGAAGAAGGGGAAGTTATGAAATTATGCATGAGACAGCAAAATAGATTAGAGAACTCAAATAGTTGGTGGGCAGAGATAGGAGGAATTATGGAAAAAATAGCAATGGGAGATATATGGAGATTAGAGGAAAGGAATACAAGAGATGTGGGTAAATTGGTAAAATACAGAATAGAAGATATAGAAATACAGTAAATATGGGGAAGTCTAGAAAATATGAAATCATTACAATATTACGAACAAAAAGAAATTGGGGACGAGAAGCATATGTAGATTACTGCAATGGGCAAGAGAGAGAAGGGTTAGCTTGGATGAGAACAGAAACAATATTTCTAAGAGGGATAAGAGGTAGGGAAAAGGGAATTTCTGAATTGTGTGGGGGAGAAGAAAGCATAGCACACTATGTAACAGAATGCAAGGAGGTTGCAATGTGGAGAAAAAAGGTTTGGGGAAAAAATGGGAGAAAGTAGAGAAGAAGATAGTAGCTATAAAAATGTTAACAGGCAGGGAGGAAAAGAAGGTAAGAAGTATTGGTGAGTTCTTACAGAAAGTAAAAGAAAAATGGGCCAGAAATGTAAAAAATATAAGAAAGCAAGATGAGAGGGAGGAATGGGACTAATTAAGTAACAAGGAGGCATGGAGGTTAAGAGCTACCTGTCAGAGCAGAAGACCAGGGTGTCATGTAAGCCAAGGTAGCAACAAGATAAAGACAAATAAATGTAGCCTAAAGTTGTAAATTTTAAAATTTTGGAATATGCACAGTAAATCTCTAATCTATTTACAGGATGTCATTGCTAGTGTTGCGTACATGGCGACCATCTATCAGCTGTTAATAAACAATCAAGAAATGGAGAAAACAAAGTTTGAAGTTTTAAATACTGTGTATATCCAAAGTTTTACAACTAGCCCCGTGGTAAGTCTTTGCACTGAAGCGGCAGAGCCTCGTCTAGAATATTGGTGCGACGTATTGCTGGGGAATTATGGCTGTGGGCTAGGTAGCATGCCTTTAAATCCAACGTTTACACCCTTCTTCGACACCTCCTTTGACGTTTATTACAGGAACACGCGTGTCGGTCCAAAGCCGCCGGGGTTTCGCTTCAGGGAGCTGCTAAGATGCTCTCTGGAGGTGAACGGGTGTATCCGCCTTGGTTGGGTACAGCAATCCACGTAGATCTTAGGATGTCAGTGCACAGCAGGTCCAAGACGCCCACTAGTGGTCTCCGCACCCTGTTTTTAGAATTTTTATCGGTTTATAAAGATTTTATTCTAATTTATACCGACAGGTCCAAGAGATCTGCCCGTGTTGTTGTTGCTGGTGCATTTGTCCATCGGACCGAACCCTTTACATTCGCTCTCCATGGCAGCACTTCCATCTACACTGCAGAGCTCCAGGCAATATACCGAGCCACTTTACATGTTTGCCAGAGGAGGTTGGGTGACAGCCTTATCCTAAGTGATTCCCTGAGCGCCAATCAGAGCCTTCGTGAGCTGTACAATTACCATCCCCTTGTACAGCGCATCTAGGACGACCTCCACGTCTTACACACTCGTAGTGTAAACGTGGTCTTTGCATGGGTTCCTGGACACGTTGGCTTATCAGGGAATGAACAGGCAGATTCGCCGGCTAAGTGCGCAACTATTTGGCCCCAGGCCGCCTTCTCTGAGGATTTTGGCTATAAAATGCGGAGAGCTGCGCTGTTCTCCTGGCGCACAGAGTGGTCCACTCTGCGCGGTAAAAGGCTCCGCTTTGTGAATGCTGAACCAAGAGCCTTCAACCCAATCCAGAGACACTTCCGTCTCACACAAGAGTGCTGTAGGCGTTGGTGGATGTCCGTAAATCCGGACAAAAGCCACGCCATTCTTCTTACAAAGCGCCACACCCCCGCTGACTGCCCCAACTTCCACTTTAGAGGCCGAAGGATGGAGTGGACTAATTCCATCAAGTACCTGGGCGTTCAACTTGATAGAGATCTAACTTTCCGCGGACACATCAGGGAACTATTGGCACGGGTTCAGGGGGCTACTGCCTCTCTGTACCCAATGCTGGGTTCGGGTTCGATGCCAGTCCGCTTAAAGCTACACCTCTTTCGAGCGCTGATAATCCCACTCATGTTGTACGCCTGTGAAATCTGGGGCATGGCTGCAGATAGCTGGATAGCATACCTTCAGCGTGCATAGAATAGAGGACTCCGGTCCATCTATTCTGTGGGTCGTTCTTTCCCCGTGAGGTTGCTTCACGAAACTTCTCTTCTCCCATACGTGGAGGACGAAATTAGGCGTCGGGCGACAAAATTCTACGCTCAAATTCCAGCTCACAGAAACGCCCTGGTTCGGTCTCTAGGAGATTACGACGCTACGAGACGCCGCTTCAGGCTTTACCGGGTACCCCATATGGCATGCGGGCACCCGAGGTAACAAAGGAGTTAATCCAAACAGCAGCATAAGCTGACTTTCAAAAATCTGCAAATGAGCTCTTTGACTACAAAATTCCCCCACTTTATAGTAAAATAAAACACCAGGGTGTAGAAAAAGCGGTTTGGCATACTGTACAAATAAAGAGGAGCAAAAAGCTACCTCATAAATATCCTCAATAAAATAATCCCACCTCATCCTGTAACCATCAAAATTATCAACCTGCGGTCAGACCCAAAACCTGGGTGGGTATCAGCAAAAGCCTTCTGGCTGTTAACAGCCTGTCAGTATCGACATGGACTTGAGGCTGATCCAGTTCCCTGGGAAACCTCCTGTCGTCCGTCCCGTCGGGAGGAAGTTCAATTGGCTCGGTTGCGCATTAGACACTGCTTTTTTATGCATAACCACCTTTTTAAGAATGCCGCTGCTCCGGTTTGCCCGCTTTGCGGAGCTGTCTTCAAGGTTCAGCATGTTTTTTTTAGACTTTTTTAACCTGGTTCGTCTTCCCCGATCACTCCAGCTGCCGGCCAGCCTGGCAGAGATACTGGCGGACGACCAACAAGCAGTGGCCAAAGTTTTTAACTTGTTTTTAACTCTCAGTTTTAGAATTTAGTTTTTTTGTTTTTCTTAATCCTTCTTAATCTCTTTATGGTTTTAAGCTTCTTTTAGATCTTGACGTAGAAGGGTGTGTTTTATTTATGATGACAGTATTTTAGCTTTCGTTTAACTAGTTTTAGCACGATTTTGGCACTCTCAGGGCGCTGATGACCGCACTCTAAAGCACAATCATCATCATCATCATCACCATCACCATCACCATCATCATCATCATCCAGCAACACTGCTGACCTGATCAGTCTCTTTGTAACTTTGGAACAGTTGAAGAGGTAGATCCAGACTGAAAAATTCAATGCCATAGCTGGGATTTGAACCACGGATCTTCTGGTCTCCGTCCAGCTACCTTAACCATTGAGCTACTATGGCCAACGTACTAACATGACATTAAATTCTCCAACTGCCTCGTGTTTTTCCCGGTAAACCACTAGTAGTTCTCATAAACACATGAGACAACTACCTTAATGGCGACTTACTATGCTGTAAGTACTTTAAGGCCCGGGCTTTATAGTTCGGACCACTATTAGGTCAATTAATGGAAATTAATTGTTCTTTCACACTAGCCGTGTGTAGGACGCACTATGAAAGGGTAGAGCCGGACTGAAAAATTCAATGCCATAGCCGGGATTTGAACAACGGATCTTCTGGTTTCCGTCCAGCTCTACTATGGCCAACGTGCCAACAACTTTTTTTAATTTTACGTCCTCCAACGTTAAGTCATATCGGACGATGAATGGAATGGGTGAAATGATGCTCAAATGAGCCCAGGGTCCATAGAGCTTAGACTTACCCGACATTCATCTTAGGTAGAGCCGGACTGAAAAATTCAATGCCATAGCCGGGATTTCAACCATGGATCTTCTGGTCTCCGTCCAGTTCTACTATGGCCAACGTGCCAACATGTTGTTTTTTTTTTTTTTTTTTTTTTGTAATTTTACGTCCTCCAACGTTAAGTCATATCGGACGATGAATGGAATGGGTGAAATGATGCTCAAATGAGCCCAGGTTCCATAGAGCTTAGAGTTACCCGACATTGGTCTTTCAGGATAAAGAAAACCCCGGAAAAAACCTTATCCAGGTAACTCACCCTGACCGAGATTCGAACTTGGGACCTCTTGAACGTGAGGCAGACACTCTACCATCACGCTAGCGAGGCGGGCACGTGCCAACATGATATTAAATTCTCCGACTTTTTTTTTTTTTTTTTTTTTTTTTTAACGAGAGGAAGATGAGTCACGCTGATGGATATTTTTTTTTTTTTTTTTTTTTTTTTTTTTTTACCATGCTACCCTCTACGCTACCGAGACAGGGGTCTTCCTCTGATCTAAACATTGTGACTCATTGTTGGAAGGAAGAAAAATAACTTACATTCCCATTTGTTGATGTATGTAAGTTGATTTTTTTTCTAACCAACGTTGGTATTCGGGACTCCTTTTTTTTATTTATTTTATTTTTTTAAGGAAAACGAGAAAGGTAAAAAAGTCTATTTATGTACTTAGTGTGATGGGGAAGAAGGATGGGCTCTGATTTTTTTTTTTTTTTTTTTGCTTTTTTATATTTTTTATTTTTTTATTGTTTTTTTATTTTTTTTGTTTTTCTGTTTTTTTTTTATTTTTTTATTTCTTTTTACTGGCACGTTGGCATAGTAGAGTTGAATGGATACCAGAAGATCCGTGGTTGAAATCCCGGCGTTGGCATTGAATTTTTCAGTCTGGCTCTACCCCTTCATAGTGCGTCCTACACACGGCTAGAGTGAAACAACAATTAATTTCCATTAGGAATAGGTGTTCATCGGTAATAATTGTATTAAACGTTAATTTTTTTGTTTGAGTTGTCTTTAATAATATTAAATACACACAAAAACATTCATTTATACTTTAACTCATATTTTCAAACCAGTAATATCCCTGGTTAAGGAAATATTGCCATTCTGCAGCCGGGAATTGAATTCGGCTCTCTGAAGTTGTAGGATAATATACTAACTACCACACCACAAGAGTTGGTCGCTTAAATTTTGTCCTGGTAAATTATTTTAATTTAGGAAAAGACTACCATAACACATGGAAAAACAAATAGTAATTGCAAATCACTAAAATGATTTGTACACTTCAAAATTGTCACTCTTCATTTGTATTTCAAAATATTGACAGTTCTTCACTCACTCGTTTTAAAATAAACTCCGACTGCGCTATTGACTGGACATGACGTCAGTTTAAACTTCAGGACAAGAAGCATTTATGTATAATTAACAGCAACACAGACAATGCGAGAAGTGTGGAATGGTTTGTAATGCTGATTTGGGACGAAGATGCTCGTACTGCTTCTTGGCTGGTCTGTGGCCTTCTAGTTGTGGGCGAGGCTACTGCGGAGGGACTAACGGTACTGGCAGTAGTGGTGGTGGTGGTAGTGGTGCTTGTCGTTGTCGTAGTTGTAGTCGTAGTCGGGAGTGAGATCATATCAACTTCCTGGAAAAAGTACACTTGCTCGAAGTGTGAGAACTGGCCACCAGTGTGAGTGGCGTTGTACCTGTAGATTAGAAACTCGTTTTCGTCTGGAAGATGATTGTGGTTTCGGCGAGCTGAAACAGCACAGAAGAAATTATAAGTAACTATCCATTTTTTTTACTAACAGTTAAAATGCTAAGAAGGTAGTTTACTGTTTCCGGATGCTGCTTAACTACTGTCCACCCAACAGAGGAAGGCAAGGCAGAGGATTGTGTAACGTATTTACTTTGCTGGCCGCATGATGTTTATGCTCGCCTTCCGGATGCTAGGTTCATGTATAATACACGTATTTTGTAACTCACGTCCTCCAACGTTGTCATATCGGACGGTGAATGAATTGGGTGAAATGATGCTCATTTGATTCCAGGGTCCATGGAGCTTAGAGCTATCCGATGTATGCCTTTGAAGGTTAAGGGTGAAGCAGAATTTCTATTTTAGTTAATTGCTGTAAATTAATCATATCTTCACACTAGCCGTATATAGGCTAGTTTCCATAAAGGAAACGGACTCATTGCAAGGTCTACCCGAAAGTCCAAAGACTCCGGCCTCTAACAACCCGGAAGCGATGGAGAACTCTGGGGTGCTTTCCTTGGGGCAATACCTTGCGTCTAAAAGCACCCCCCCCCATCTCAAGACGGGCGAAAGTGGATGCGCCACTTACGCGTGTCAACCCCGCAAGGCAGACTCCCGAAATCCTCGGTGGGGCCGCCTGGTGATCTAGTACACCTTCTACTAGCTCTGCAGGCTAGTACCGGGGACTTGTTAGACAACCCTCTGCCCCCTCTGGGCGGCCGTAGCCTGGCCGGAGGTACCCCATCTCCCACGGGTGTCGGGAACACAGCGCTCGCACCACAGCAGCTGCAGGGGACATATCCTCTCTCCTACGGGGACACGACACGGACTGTAGTGCACGTAATTGTTGGTACACTGAGCCATATACACAGAGATAACGTACGAGGGCTGTTAAATAAGGAATCATCATAATTTTTAACGGTCATACTTTTTCGCAATAAAATTTAAATTTATTATATTCTGTTAGCTTAATGTGAAACAAACACGCCATAGTAGTTTCATTGTTGGTACTCCTGGTTTCCGCCTGTTAGAACCAGGCAAGTTCAATGTTCAGTATCGCCTACCGCTGCAACGGAGGTAACATACAGTTAAAGTTGATGTTAGAGGAAGATCCGGAGTTTCTTTCAAACGTAATCACTGCTGAGGAAACTTGGCTACATCACTTTGATCCTGAGAGCAAACAGCAAAGCTCAGTGTAGAAATCTCCTCCATTACCAACTCCCCAAAAAGCAAAAGTGGTTGCTTCTGCTAGGAAAGTTATGGTCATCTCATTCTTTGATATTCATGGAATGGTTTATCAGCATGTAGTACCTGCACACACATCAGTAACTGGACAATACTACAGGGATGTCTTGAAAACGTTGCAAGTCCATATAATGCGCAAAAGACCACATTTCCGTGAAGCAGGCTGGATGCTGCACCACGATAATGCCCGGCTGAATATAGCCAATGTTGTTATTGAATATCTTGCAAAAACCAACAAAAAGTGCATCCCTTACCCTCTCTATAGTCCGGATTTAGCCCCATGTTACTTTTATCTATTTCCTAACTTGAAGAAACGCATTCGTGGGAGACCCTGTCCATCATCAGAAGCAGTGGTGAAGGCTGGGGAGGCGATTTTGAAGGACCTCTCACAAAATGGTTTCCAGTATGTCTTTGAAGACTGGCAGAAATGATGGGACAAGTGCATAGCTTTCAGGGGAGACTATTTTGAGAAGGACCATCAAAATTATGAGGATGAGTAAAGGTACGGTGTCCAAAAACTATTGTGATCATTCTTTATTGAACAGCCCTCGTAGTACTGTCACGAAGAATTAGCTTTTCATTTATTGTGTGCATTGCAAATATTAACGACACTTTTGCTTATATTATTTGGAAAAGATAAGTTCTTTTTTTATAATTTATGAATAAATGTACAGTATATTCTGTGTCCGTCGTGTAACTACTTTTGATAGATTACCGTTGCCCGTGACCTTGGTTGTATGAGTACGTGCGCGACTGCACGGCACTCAACCTCCTCTCCTATGCTTACCGGACGCAGGTAGCGTATAGCTCTGTCACTATGAACCTCCTCTATTATATTTTTAGCTAAACTTCCGGGCCAAATTGGTAATTTAACTGCCTATGCTTAATATTAAATAGTTTCTGCTTAAACAGAAATGAAGTGCACTTTTAAATTATTTTGCCTGCTTCAGTGCTTTGAACTTATGCCAATATGCTTGCATATTATAATCATGTAAGTGCCTGCTGCACCAAAGTACATACCTTCGTTGACGAAGAAGTTTGCGAGGAACTGAGAGACCAAGATAGCTTCCTGGAAATGAGGAGTATTCTGGTCTTCTCCCCACTCGAAGATGTTCTTCTCGGGATGGAATTGGACGCCATAAAAGGGGTATTTGCGATGTTCCATCATGGAGATAAACTTCCCACTCTCAGCATCCTCGTTCACTGAGAGAATATGCCATTGATGTAACACTCCCGCTGTGGAGAGGTTCTGAAAAAGGTTTATACGTCACAAAAGCTTAGTGTTGTGCATTCTGATGAAATTGCTTTGTCCCTAACTGTAAAGTTAGACAAACGTCCATTCTTAAGCTTCACCAAACAGAAGACATGTGATATTATCTCAAAAACTCTAATATACAATTATTTTAAGATTACAACGAAACAATATTTACTAATAATATAAAATGCAAATAACAGAACAATATTTAGTTAATTGATGGAAATTAATCATTTATTCACACTAGCCGTATATAGGCTAAGGTTTCTGATGGAAGAGCCAACATGAATAATTAAATGCCATGGCCGGGATTTGAACCACGGATCTCCTGGTTTCCGTCCAGTCGCTCCAGCCCATTGAGCTATGTAACAGTAGTTTCGAGTTATATTTAGAAAAGGTATGAAAAGTTTATAAATTTATAACAAAAATGATTATGTAAATATATTTAGTAATTTAAATAAGTAAAATATATATGTAATTTTGTGGTTGGCCGTATTAATAATTGTATGACGTAATGTTGTGACGTGGCATTAAATCGGCCAATCACAAAATTAAGATAGGAGTAACGATAGTTCTGGAAAATCAATAATCTTGGTAGAGATGTTCGGTAATCTGGGAAGTGAAGAATAGTCGAGCAGGAGTAAAGAGTTATGTATTTATTGGAACTTTTTTATTAAAAAAGTAAGAATTATTACATAACATTTATTATTATTCCAACCTCTTGAACGTGAGGCAGACATGCTACCATCTACGCTATCGAGGCGGGCCAACTTTCGGGCCCTACTCATCACAATCTTTTGTGGAGTGAACTATTCATGAGATATGGTTTGTCCAATATAGGTACCAAGAGATCCAACAACACCCGAACCGGCTGCACGGTATTTTGCCTCTCCGTGGCCACGGCGCTCGTTGCCGTGTGCCCCTAATATAGAGAGGCGTGGATGAAACGTGTAACATTATAAAACTGCTTCTGAAGGCTTTAATAACATCGGTAAGTAAAGCCTATAATAGCAGGTATAAAAGTGTCACCTTTCTTTGATATCCTTGGAGGCGAAGTTCCTAAACACACTCTCTGTCCTCAAGCTTCTTCAATGTTTATCTGGCTAATCATCCCACTGAGCAGTACGACAATATAACACAAAATGCTGACGACGTGCTGCTTTTCTTTACAGATAAACACCGACGCAGAGCCGTCAAACCCTCCAGAGACACCTACGTCTCATCCAAGAATGATGCAGGCTTTGGTGACTGTCCATCAACCCAGAGAAAAGCCGAGCCATCTTATTCGGTGAGTGCCACTTTTACGCCAACCTCTCCATACTCCTCTACTCAAAGCGAAGGATAGTGTAGGCGAATTCCATCAAATACTTAGGAGTCAAGCTGGATAAGGGTAAAACTTTCGAGGAGCTCAATTGGGACCTCTCGCATTAGGCATGTGGAGCCCCGGCTCCGTTGTACTCCATGCTGAGGGGATGCCTATCTCCCTAAAGTTATGCCTTTTTAAGGCTTTAGTGCTTCCTGCAATGCTTTCCGTGTGTGAGGTCTGGGGCTGCAAGCTCCAATCTTGCTGCTCTTCGGGCCATCTATTCTGAACATAGACGCTTTCCCGTGAGAATACTTCGCGAAGCCTCATCTCTTCCTACGAGAGCTGTTCAATAAACAATGATCACTTTTTTGACAACGCACCTTCAGTCATCCTCATAATTTTGATGGACCTTCTCAAAATAGTCTCCCCTAATGCGATGCACTTTTCCTCGCGTTTCTGCCAGTCTTGAAAGACATGCTGGAAACCATTTTTGAGAGATCCTTCAAAATCGCCCCCGCAGCCTTCACCACTGCTTCTGATGAAGGATAATGCCTCCTACGAAAACGTTTCTTCAAGTTAGGGAATAGAAAAAAGTCACATGGTGCTCAATCCGGATTATAGGGAGGGTGAGGGATGTACTTCACGTTGATTTTTGCAAGACATTCAGCAACAACATTGCCAATATGCGGCCGCGCATTATCGTGGTGCAGTATCCAGCCTGCTTCACGGATATGTAGTCTTTTGCGCCTGATATGGACTTGCAATGTTTTCAGGATATCCCTGTAGTACTGTCCAGTTCCTGATGTGTGTGCAGGTACAACATGCTGATAAACCATTCCATGAATATCAAAGAATGAGATGACCATAACTTTCCCAGCAGAAGCAACCACTTTTGCTCTTTTGGGGGTTGGTGATGAAGGAGATTTCTACACTGAGCTTTGCTGTTTGGTCTCAGGATCAAAATGATGTAGCCAAGTTTCATCAGCAGTGATTACGTTTGAAAGAAACTCCGGATCTTCCTCTAACATCAACTTTAACTGCATGCAGACTTGCATGCGCATGTCCTTTTGTTCGGGAATCAACAGTCTTGGAACCCATCGCGCACAAACACGTCTCATGTGTAATGTTTCTGTCACCAACGTGTGGGTGGCACCCAATGAAATGTTCAGTATTTCAGAAAGTGATCTTAAGGTAAATCGTAGATGCTCTCTCACAATGGCAGCAGCAGTGTTGGTGTTTTCTTCCTTTGAAGAAACAGCACCTTCCTTTGAAATTGATTGTCTCCCCTCTTTAAATATTTTAAACTACCTCCGAGCTGTGCTTTAGAGAAGAACAGACTCCCCATAGGCCTCCTGTAATATTCTATAGGCCTCAACGGAAGATTTGTTGAGACAAAAGCAGAATTTCAAAGCCGCATGTTTTTCCTCGCGTGTTACCTCCATTGCAGCGGTAGGCGATACTGAACATGTCTGAACTTGCCTTGTCCTCACAGGCGGGAACCAGGGGTACCAACAATGGAACTACTACGGCGTGTTTGTTTCACATTAAGCTAACAGAATATAATAAGATTGAATTTTAGTGCTAAAAATTATGACCGAAAAAAATTATGATTGTTCTTTATTAAACAGCTCTCGTATGTGGAGGATAAAGTTAGGCGCCGGGCCAAGAAATTCCACGAAGATTTACCTTTTCCTGGTTAGGTCTCTTGGGGTCATCGTCCTAGAGAACGCCGGTTTTTAAAGCGGTACCTGGTTCCCCGCATGGCTTTCGGGCAAAACCGGTAAACCTAAAGTTTCTATTCCAACTTCAAAATTATTCCCGCCCAATAATTGTCCTTACTCTCCAAAATTTCACTCTTTCTAAAATTGTTTTACAGCAACGGTGCACAGGCATCTGGCTTGGCAGCCGTCGAGGAGGTTAAAGCTACCTCCCTTCTTCACCTTAACAACATAACCTTCACCCGCTTCTCTGGAAAACCCGTATTCCGGTCATTACGGGATTAAGTTCCTTCTAGGACAGGTATACACATGACACCACAGGCTGTCCCTCAACGTGCCAACTCCTCTGATGGCTACGAGTGCTGAGGGCGTGCATAGGCAAAATACCGGCAGCCGGTTCCGATGTTCTTGGGTCACGAGGTATATATATGAAGTCTTTATTCATTTTTAATTCCTTGACATTAAAACATAGTGGTATTTCAAAGTCATCACACAGAAACCAGCGCTTAAAAATTTTATCATCACTTAAAGCATACTGTATTCCCGTAGCTCATTGTATCTATAAAGAAATATCATTTATACAATGCATATCTCAATTAACATGACAGATTGAACAATAAACGTATTTAAGAAACTGTGTTGGAGAATGAGGAGAAAAACCCACGTAAATGCTCTTATTTGTGCTTTTCTTAAATAATTTTTTCTGTTAATAAAATTTTTCGCTATAATGACCTTTTCTCTTCAGTTGGATAAATTAAATTTCAAAATTATAAAATTATCTTCAAAATTTTCTTGTGTGCTTATGTTGGTATTAAATGCAAGTTTGATTCTTTAAAAAATAATTGTTTAATTTCAATTCACAGATGGGATTATTTCCCTGATCATACAATTCTCTTTAATTGTGTTATTTGTTAATTTGATTATAAAATAATGGGTGATGGTTCTAGCAACTTTAACATTGGCAGAATAGGACCTTAATCTCCTTCTAAGCAGAGCACAAATTACACTGGGCAACAATGAAAATGTTTCGGGCTTAAAAAATAGTGTCTTTAATTGTATTTCCATCTGCTGAATTCAAAAACCACAATAAAATGATATATTAGCTCTTGTTTTGAAGATAAAGAGACATTTCATTTTTTTCAGAGTGAAGATTTTAAATAAAGGGGAATTTTTGGGGGAATTGGAACACCTGTCAAATAACAAAACACCATCAGAGAGAAGTTTTGGAAATTAAGTGATGCAAAAGTAAAGGAAGGCAATTTTTGTCGGACCACAAATAAGAGAACTCGTAGAGGATCCTGCATTTAACCAAATTTTGGAGGGGAAAGAAAAGGAAGCTTGGGAAGCCTTCAAGGGTGTTGTTCATGGATTTTTAGGCAACAAAATAGATGACAACTACAAGCATTTAGTGACAGTACTCCTGCAAAAATACCGTAACCTTGGATGCAACATGTCCCTTAAGATCCATTTTCTCCACTCCCACCTAGACTTTTTCCCTCCCAGTTGTGGAGCTGTTAGTGATGAACATGGGGAGAGATTCCATCAGGACATTTCTGTTATGGAACAAAGATATCAGGGCCGTTGGAATGAAGTGATGCTTGCAGATTGCTGTTGGTCTTTGTATAGGGATTCTGCGGAACACCATCACAAGAGACAAGCTAAAAGACGACGAAGTCAATAGGCCACCACATGATTCTCTTCAGACACGACTATCTGCGAAGTATTTTTCCAGCAATTTAGAACTCTTAGCATGTAATTACCAGTTTAAAAAATCAAATGCACTTTCATTGTTGTTAACATGTATGTAATTAAAATGTATCCTTTTCTCTCAATCCGTTAATATGTAATACTTCCACCTTGTGTATATCATAGAAACTAGAGGTAATAAAAAGTTTTCATTGTCATATTTGTTTTTCTCAACCTAAAATTAGTAGGAATTGCCTCATGAAGTGCTCGAAAAATTCAAAAATTATTTTTTGTTGTTCAGTGTTATTATTAAATTAAGAATATGATATATATTCCCATCAATACTGGAACGAAGGAGAAGATATTTCTAACAAGCAAATCGATATATCTTGCGTACATATGTACTATAGTGGAAGGAGCACATACCTGCTCAGTGATGCACAAATGATGGAAGTTGATTGTCACATTCTGAACTTGCATAACATCCGCAATTCCAAAAATATCTTTCCCAAAAATACTGCTATCTCGGAAATCTGTAACATAAACCATGAATCTTTAACAAATTTGCAAGCAATAAATTATATATATTTTTAAGTGTGCTGAAAAATACCTCATATTAGTCTCCAGTTTATCAGAATTTAGATAATAAACAACAAAGTTTTCATGATATTTTTACTTCTTCTTCAAAGCTTCCCCACCCACTCACTCTGTTCAACAGAAGAATAAGTTTTCTCTTCTAGTTAACATTGACTCCCAGCAGTCAACATCGCCGTAACACAATGGGTCGAGTCAACAAGAGCGCCGCTAAGTAGGGAATCGCCGAAGAGGAGCCAAGCTCGCAACAGTCTCTGACGGAACCTGGCTCTGCTTCAAGCCGGAAGCAAGCCAGTCAACAGCGGTCGCCAGCCAGCTGCAGCCACGCAACCACAATCCAAACACAGCAGCGACCGCACCACAGCCCTCTCAGCTGAGAGCAGGACAGCTCACATCGGCAGTTAGCCGTCAGTCATCACCACCCACACATGGTACCAGCATAGTGGTGAATGGAGTGCCCTGACACCTACAAGCACACCTCGTGCTTGCTGCAGCACAGCATCAATAGCCCTCAGCAACAAGGGCACACCACATCACATCAGCCGGGAGCCCGACACCGCTGGTCAGAGTGGAGCTAGCCAGCACCCAGATCTGGAAGCTGCCCTGGTTACACTGGTTGACAAGGTTTTTTCACAAGAGATCTGAATAGTGAATCTAGTGGCATTTTCCATCCTGAATTCAGATATGTAGTTAGAATTTTCCCATCAGGCATAGTTTTTCTGTAAAAGCTACTTTTCAAAATATGATTTTAGCGTTTTCTTTGACCTGTCATAGGAACCGTTACCTCATATGTAGCTATTTTACTCTAGCTGTATTATTGAAATTATTTGCAATGTCATGTTGAAGCAGATATAAGAAGTCTCACTACGTTAGAAAGTCATGGCCAAAACGTGAATCTCTTATCCCTGGCCAGAAAAATATGGCGTGTGTCCCTTTAGTGAAGCCTGAAAAAATATTTTTACCTCCATTGCATATTAAGTTAGGAGTTATGAAAAAATTTCGTCAAAGCTATGGATAAACTTTCTGATGGATTCTTGTACTTGAAATCGAAATTCCCCAAAGTCAGTGATGCTAAATTGAAAGAAGGAGTTTTTATAGGACCACAAATCCGATCATTAATGGCTGATGAACATTTCGAGGGACTGTTAAATCCACTGGAGAAAGCAGCCTGGCAGTCTTTCAAAAGTTTGTGTTGCAATTTTCTTGGAAAACATAAAGCAGAAAACTGTCGTGACGTAGTGGCTGATCTGCATTCTTATAAAGCTATGGGATGCAACATGTCTTTAAAAATTCACGTCTTGGACTCTCACTTGGATTTCTTCCCCGAAAACCTTGGAGCTATCGGCGACGAACACTGTGAGCGTTTTCATCAGCAAATTTCTACAATAGAGAAGAGGTACCAAGGCAAGTGGAGTTCCAATATGCTGGCTGACTACTGTTGGACTAAAATGAGAGACGTCCCAGATGCAAAATATATCCGAAAATCACTATCTACCACTTTCTAGGTAAGTCAGAATCATTAGTTATAATTTTGAGTTAGATAGCCAGTTACGGATTTTTTGGAATATTATAAAAAATTCAAATGAATATCACACAAAACTCCTGCCCGATGGGGAAAAACTGTAATTATATTTGAATTCAGCACGAAAAATACTTTTAGAATCTGTTATTTTAATTCTTGTGAAGGAAAATAAGTTAAATTTTGTGTTACCGGCCGGTGTTACCGGCCTGCTGAGGACCGAGGCCAGCCGACCCGACTAGCTCCATGTTAACGTTGCTACACCTACGGGAATACGACAGAATCCTGCGCAGCCGAGCCGAGATGCCACTACTGTGGTACCTCCTGCCTCACCTCGGTCTGCACACAGCACGACCTCCGCCGCCGTCACCGCTATTGTGCCTCTTGTGGATTGCACAATCACTACACAAGGTGCTCTACCCCATGCATCCCTGTAGGAAGGCATCACCTATCCCACCAGCGTCATCATCTCCTCAGCGACAGCTGAGTTCACAACAGCCGTCACATCAGCAACCTCATCAGCCAGCAGTACCTCACACTATCAGCCAGAAGCAGCTCAAAGAGTTAGTCCGGGGCCTAAGGGTGGCCGTTCAGGATCTCCATTCGGAGTTCCTGGTCATAACGGACAAACTGACCATCTAGGAGGAACTTATAAGGGAGCTCATCTGCGCAGTAAGCTCCACCACTGAAGTATCTCATGGCTGAGCTTGCAAAACTTCAAGAGGACATACAGGACAAGCATGATTACTCGGCCTTATGCCCGCCTCGGTAGCGTGGTGATAGCATCTCTGCCTCACGTTCAAGAGGTCCCGAGTTCGAATCTCGGTCAGGGTGAGTTACCTGGATAAGGTTTTCTCCGAGGTTTTTCCTTATCCTGAGAGACGAATGTCGGGCAACTCTAGGCTCTATGGACCCTGGGCTCATTTGAGCATCATTTCACCTATTCCATTCATCGTCCGATATGACTTAACGTTGTAGGACGTAAATTACAACAACAACCGTGACACACATCTCTTTGGGCTCCGGAGACTCATCGAGGAGGAAGTGGCAGCCCTCCAGACGATGTTCGACGGACCCAGCACCAGAGGTCGACACCAACCGGCACAGAAACCCTTCACCCGTCCTTAATTCCACATTCCCTTCCAACTCACGACCACTCAGCACTCCCTAACATATTACCCAGAATTTGATAATATATCCACTCCTAATACGCAAGGGCGTAAGAGGGCCTCGGTCATGCTTACGTCCTGCCACCTTCCTCCCCTTGGACCAGGCTTCGGCCTGGCCAATATATCCCTTCCTCGATTCCGCAGGTGCTTACAGCGGTACTGGCACAGCATCACTCCAGAATGCTCACCGGTGGAGGTTTTTAAGTGGTTAGGGCTGGTGGTTCAATCCCCCAGGAGTCCCATACTCTAATCCCAGGGTTAGTGCATAACATGCATTTTTTCTCCACTCGAAAAAAAAGTTAACATATTAAGTGCGTGTTGTTGAATTTATTTCTCAGTATTTTTCATTGGTTTAAATGCTCTACGTCTCAGATGAGGCGTATTCTCACGCACCACATGGTTCACCACTGCAGCAACCAATTAGATATTGCAGACTGCATCAGAAATCGCCGACACTGGAAAAGACGTTATGAACGTCAATATTGTCACATTAGTGACATTTGATTAGTGCATATGCTAGTGACTGGTTTGGCTGTGGTGGTGATTGTGACGTCACGCGTCACGTGACCTCTCCTCCCTCACGATTGATGCAGGAAGCTTTCTTGCTCCCTCTTCCTTGTCAGCATTGGTCAAGAGCGCACCTAGGTCCGTCCTTTGGCAGGTAATGGCCATATGACCATCTTGTATTATTCTTATCTTATTAATTGTTGTTTAATTGTAGTTTCAGTTTTTGTAATGCCATCGAACCTTTATATAGAAATCCCCACCCCTCCTGTGTATGCCTACCTTTATATTATTAGCCCCTGAGGTCCCAACTTGCCACGTGGCATTATAATCGGTGTCCATCGATGCTCAGGTTGTGACAATATACTTTAGCATAGAGAATCTTCATGTATGGTTCATGTACAACACATTTTGGTAAAGCAGTGAAACAGCGGTTACGGTCTTTACCCCACAGCCAAGGTTTAGACTGGTACAAAATATTCAACTAAGGAAGAGAAAGTTACTCTCATACGAGGTCTGTTCAATAAAGAATGATCACAATTTTTACGGTCATAATTTTTCACACTAAAATCCAAACTTATTACATTCTGTGAGCTTAATTGAAACAAACACGCCGTAGTAGTTTCATTTTTGGTACCCCTGATTCCCGCCTGTGAGAACCAGGTAAGTTCAGACATGTTCAGTATCGCCTACCGCTGCAATGGAGGTAACATGCGAGGAACAATATGCGGCTTTGAAATTCTGCTTTAGTCTCAACAAATCTTCAGTTGAGGTCTATACAATGTTACAGGAGGCCTATGGAGAGTCTGTTCTTCTCTATAGCACAGCTCAAAGGTGGTTTAAAATGTTTAAATAGGGGAGACAATCAATTTCAAAGGAAGGTGGACCTGGTGCTCCGGTTATTGCTCTTACGGAAGAAAACATCAACACTGCTGCTGCCATTGTGAGAGAGGATCGACGAATTACCTTAAAATCACTTTCTAAAATACTGAACATTTCATTGGGTGCCACCCACACGTTGGTGACAGAAACATTACACACGAGACGTGTGGTGCAGAGTACTGCATCCTCCCCTTCAACCCGAAGGTACTTCGGTAACCTCTTAATTAACTCCCAACCAAAAGACCTACACCACCTTCATCCTACAAATTCCAATTCAAATCCTACCTGCGGTAAAACTCTTAATGGGTGGGCACACAGCAAAAACCTTCTGGCTGTATACAGCCAGCCAGCACGAGAAGGCGAGCGAGCGAAAGTGTTTCTGCGCGATGGGTTCCAAGACTGTTGATTCCCAAAAAAAGCACATTCGCATGCAGGTCTGAATGTAGTTAAAGTAGATGTTAGAGGAAGATCCGGAGTTTCTCTCAAAGTAATCACTGCTGATGAAACTTGGCTACATCGTTTTCATCCTGAGAGCAAACAGCAAAGCGCAGTGTGGAAATCTCTTACATCGCCAACCCCCGAAAAAGCAAAAGTGTTTTCTTCTGCTGGGAAACTTACGGTCATCACATTATTTGATTTTCATGGAATGGCTTATCAGCATGTGTACCTGCACACACATCAGTAACTGGACAATACTACAGGGATGTCCTGAAAATATTGCATGTCCATATCAGGCGAAAAAGACCACATTTCCGTGAAGCAGGCTGGATGCTGCACCACGATAATGCGCGGCCGCATATTGTCAATGTTGTTGCTGAATATCTTGCAAAATTCAACGTGAAGTGCATCCCTCACCCTCCATATAGTCCGGATTTAGCCCCATGTGACTCTTTTCTATTCCCTAACTTGAAGAAACGCCTTCGTGGGAGGCGTTATCCATCATCAGAAGCAGTGGTTAAGGCTGCGGAGGCGATTTTGAAGGACCACTCAAAAAATGGATTCCATATATTTTTTAAGACTGGCAGAAACGCTGGGACAAGTGCATCACATTTAGGGGAGGCTATTTTGAGAAGGGCCATCAAAATTATGAGGATGAGTAAAGTTACGTTGTCAAAAAAAATATGTGATAATCTTTATTGAACAGCCCTCGTACATCAAGAACAAAGGAAAACACTAAAAATTCGTAAAATTTGAGTAGTGAAGCCATTAGCCTCAAAAGGGTGCATAGAAAACCTTCGTTAGCGGGTCAGGTGGAAAAATGTGAAAGACTAACTCCTGGAGCATGCATCCACAGGCAACACACTTACAGTCAAGTGTTTCTGGCGAAGCACGAGAGCCCTGTGTTGGAACTTACACCATACTCACGGATCTGGCCCCCTGTGACTTGTTTTATTCTCTCAAAATCAAGTTTGTATTGAAAAGAGTAAGTTTTGAGCAAAAGTGACGATGCTGATAAACAGTCAGTGAGAAAGTTCGGAGGTGGTACATAATACTCTGACTTATGGGAGACCTTTTGTACTTTCCCTGATGGAGAGAAAATACTAACAGTGGCCACACCTAAAGAGAGATTATTTTCAGAATTTGCCCGTTACGTATAAATAAAATGTGCCAGTTTTTAAATAAAAATGTTGAACCTTCAGATCTGGTCATAACTCGTATGTTTAACAAATGGAAAGTATGCTAAAATATCACATACCTTGTGTAAAATGCAGTGGCAGTGCTACATTATCGAAGTTGCAATCTGTCCGTAGATCTGTACCGTTTGCTGATAGTACTGCCAACAGCTGAAATCCCAAAGAAGTACCCCAGATGGGGAAATAGATTCCAGCATCGTTCTTCCGCTTAGCCAGGTTGTACAGTTGTCTGCCTGCATCGTAATATCCTCCTGTTTTGTTGAACGACGCTGAACCTCCAGGAAGCAGCAGTCTATGTACATGGAACAGTGATAATGCTTGCTAGAGAAAAAGATATACCGAGTAGAAATGTAATAAGCAGGTTAAGGAAATCCCAAGCAGTTAGCTCCACTCAAACCAGCACCAATACATATGGCATACGCAGCAAACACGAGTCATGATGACAGGGTAACGCTGTCTCTCGACTGGTCTGCGCACGCCAATACACTATATCAGGGATAAGGGGGTGTGTATTTGATATTTACGACGTCACAGTCTAAAGTCTTGCAACAAAAAAAAAACTTAAAAATATCCTACCTGTCACATTCATATCACTTACCCTCTTCTCTATCGTCTATTAGCACTATACAAACTATTTTAACGAAACTTCATTTTGTTATGTTAATCGATGAATAAATAGATCACTACAGATTTCATTGCAGATACATGACTTTCTCTAATCTTGAACAAACTGCTTATACTCTATTTAGTTAATCGAACTGAATAACTTCCTAAAGGCTAGACATGAATAGTTGTCCTTGGCTAGCCTCTCTAATTTGTCGGTCCAACCTGCCGTTCTCTACTCTTGTACAAACTATTCTTACAAACACTTATTCCTCTATCTATGTAATTAATCGAACTGAATAACTTCCTAAAGGCTAGACATGAATAATTGACCTTGGCTAGCCTCTCTAATTTGTCGGTCCAACCTGTCGTTCTCTACTCTTGTACAAACTATTCTTACAAACACTTATTCCTCTATCTATGTAATTAATCGAACTGAATAACTTCCTAAAGGCTAGACATGAATAATTGACCTTGGCTAGCCTCTCTAATTTGCCGGCCCAACCTGTCATTCTCTACTCTTGTACAAACTATTCTTACAAACACTTATTCCTCTATCTATGTAATTAATCGAACTGAATAACTTCCTAAAGACTAGACAGGAATAGTTGGCCTTGGCTAGCCTCTCTGGTTTGCTGGTCCAACCTGCCGTTCTCTTTGTAGTGCACAACACGGCGCCGGGGCGGGTTTTCTCCAGGATCTCCGATTTTCCCCACCATCTCGTTCCATCAGTGCTCCATCTTCATGTCATGTATCATCAGTGTCATCGCCTGCGGTGCCGTATGTAGTAAAGGCGGGCGTTAAACACTACATACACTGCCGTTCTCTACTCTTGTACAAACTATTCTTACAAACACTTATTCCTCTACTATGTAGTTAATCGAACTGAAAAACTTCCTAAAGACTAGACCGGAATTGTTGGCCTTGGCTAGCCTCTCTAATTTGTCGGTCCAACCTGCCGTTCTCTACTCTTGTACAAACTATTCTTACAAACACTTATTCCTCTATCTATGTAATTAATCGAACTGAATAACTTCCTAAAGACTAGACAGGAATTGTTGGCCTTGGCTAGCCTCTCTAATTTGTCGGTCCAACCTGCCGTTCTCTACTCTTGTACAAACTATTCTTACAAACACTTATTCCTCTACTATGTAGTTAATCGAACTGAAAAACTTCCTAAAGACTAGACAGGAATTGTTGGCCTTGGCTAGCCTCTCTAATTTGTCGGTCCAACCTGCCGTTCTCTACTCTTGTACAAACTATTCTTACAAACACTTATTCTTCTATCTATGTAATTAATCGAACTGAATAACTTCCTAACGGCTAGGCATGAATAGTTGACCTTGGCTAGCCTCTCTAATTTGCCGGTGCAACCTGCCGTTCTCTACTCTTGTACAAACTATTCTTACAAACACTTATTCCTCTATCTGTGTAATTAATGGAACTGAATAACTTCCTAAAGGCTAGACATGAATAGTTGGCCTTAGCTAGCCTCTCTAATTTGCCGGTCCAACCTGCCGTTCTCTACTCTTGTACAAACTATTCTTACAAACACTTATTCCTCTATCTATGTAATTAATCGAACTGAATAACTTCCTAAAGGCTAGACATGAATAGTTGGCCTTGACTAGCCTCTCTAATTTGTCGGTCCAACCTGCCGTTCACTACTCTTGTACAAACTATTCTTACAAACACTTATTCCTCTATCTATGTAATTAATCGAACTGAATAACTTCCTAAAGGCTAGACATGAATAGTTGGCCTTGGCTAGCCTCTCTAATTTGTCGGTCCAAGCTGCCGTTCTCTACTCTTGTACAAACTATTCTTACAAACACTTATTCCTCTATCTATGTAGTTAATCGAACTGAATCACTTCCTAAAGGCTAGACATGAATAGTTGACCTTGGCTAGTCTCTCTAATTTGCTGGCCCAACCTGCCAATTAACCTTCACGTCCTTAGTGCGATTCGGTTGAACTTTCACTCTGCCTTCACTTAACCACTTCACTAATGTAATTTGGATCAGTTTTCTCTGTGAGTTCATTTAGTTCATACCTATTATCACTTCATTAGTGTGATCCAGTTCAACTTTCACTGTGACTTCTCTTAGTTCACATTGCAGCTTCATTGAATGTGATATGACTTCTTATTTTTCTTGCAACTTCAGCTTCCTTGGAGACGTTGCTAACAAAAGCACGTAGCAGCTTCTTTTACGGGCGGTTCACTCGCTTGGGAATAGAGCACAGCTGTTTCGGAGAGGCACCACTACTGACGTCACTAACTCAAATGTAGTGTCGCACTTGATGTCGTATAGGAAATGGACTCTGCGTGATTCACGAGTGCATTCGTTTATATAAATGTTGGAAATTTTCACAGAACATTCTAAGCAATTCCTAGAGGTGGGGGAGAAAGACACATCCAGAAGATTATGGTTATCTGTCGATAGCTTTTCTCGTGTTTATGCTGCGCAAGAGCTCTAGCGCGTCTATTTATCTCTTTTAAACTTAACAACTGCCCAGCATGAAATCCCCCGAAAATCTTGAGTTATGTATGTAAGATTAGGATATAATACCGTAAACACACAAGTATTTATTAACATTTGTCTCAGAATTATGCATAAGGCTTCAACAGTATTACATTTCCTTCCATGTTCTATTTTAAATGACAATAAGGACTTTAAAATAGTTTTTAACATTATATGGCGTTGATTACAGGGTTCTAGGCTCATCGACTGTCACTTCTAAGGGTGGCGTGACAGTCAGAGTTCAAGATGTGAAGGAACTAAAGGGACAGACCCCTGTAAACTATTTTGAAAACCAGGTAAGTTAATCTTAATCCAGTTTAATTTAAAGCAGGAGTAAATGTACACAAACAATCCTTAGAAAAACATGTTAAATTTGCACGACTTCTCTAACCCTATAGTTTTTTAGAGTGTCCGTTAATTATTCCTACACAAGTTTATATTTCCATGCCATCAGAAAATGCAATATATGCATTTTATTTGTTATATAAATATGTAAATCATATGACATTGTCGCCAGCCATTGTTTTGCTGCTGCCAGCCTGTGCATAGGCGAACGCCGAGAGAGGGAGAGAAACGGAGAGAAAAAGAAAGAGATAGAGTGATGTTGGCATAATTCTTTTCCCTCCCTTGCCGTCGTGAAAGGCCGTGAAAGTTCGGTGGCTTTCGAGAATTAATGGCTTGGACATAAAAGCGGCAGGGTGTGTTGCGGACCTGTTGTTAATGCAGTTGCGAGTTGAGCTGTTAATTGTGTGTGTGCAGCTGTGTAGTGGTTTGAGGTGTACCGCAAGGAATTATTTTGTTTGTTATTTGAGGTTAAGTAACGAGAGACTGCGTTGGTGGATCTTATGTCACTTTGCTGCTGTCAGGGCTGTACAAAACCTGTTTTACTTGAAAATAACGAGCCAGACTTTTAATTCCACGAACCCACATTATAAGTGCGTATTGAGTAATTGGAAAATTTGCAAATATCTTTTAAATAAGGCATAGTCTGGAGTGGGAAATTTTCTTACAGAACTTCATATTACATTCTTGTGAAATATCAAGACTAAAGAGCAATTTCTCCTATTTGTCTTGCTCGCAGAACCTGTGGAAATGCTTTTTGGGGTGTGTGAAGACAAAATAAGGTCATCCCGGTAAGTAAATCCCATATTTAAATACCCGGTGTTAAATAAAATCTTATTTTGTAAACCTTATCTCTAAAAAATTGTGAAAATTACTTAATCAAGCATTCGTTTTCAATTATGAAAATAGTCAAAGCTGCAATATTCTAGTTTTTGAAAACCAAACTTGCAACAACTCTTACTAACGATTTCAAACTTAAAGCAGCTGACCTTTCTGCAACACTTACCCATTAAGATAGTCGACTACAGATTCATAGTAGGCAGTGCTCTGTTTTATCCTGAAAAAAGAAACCCAGATAGTAATTTTAGTAAATGAAAATAATTACTAACTTCTCATGGTGATCTAATAATATCAGTTCGTTTAGCAACTCCATTCATACAGACTAAGAATAAAAAGTTCATAATCCAGCTGTTAGCTCTGTACAATAGGCACAAAGTTCAAAAGAGATATTGATAAGCATTGAGATGGACACTATCATTTACTGTTTGCCCAGGACAAGAAGGCAAGCCAGAGCAATGTGGAACATAATCACTTTTGCTGTCTCCTCGGGGTGTATGCTCGCCTTCCGATTAGATTATATTAGATTGGTTTGCGTTCAGCAGGTTCACTTGTAGCCAGAAAAGGCTGTGAACATTGAACATGTCCAGAGCTATAAAGTTTAATAGCATATATATTGTGACGTCACTCCCTCCCCTCCTTTATGACTAGATGAATAATCTGTAAGCGATAGACGCTCTCTCTTAAATTGACTCTTAGATAAGAAACATGTGTCTGTAGGCGACTGCCCTTCTGCAGGGGCGGTTCCTCCATAAGGTTGCGGGTTTGCGCTACACCCACTGATTCTGAATATACAACAGGTGCATTTTGCACATTAAAGCTGTACTTGTTTGCATTGTTTTATATACAAACATGTTTCAATTACGCTTATCGTCTGTAGCTGCCCATGACCGCAGAAGTCGAAATAAACAGTGATTAGCTGTAGGAGCCGCAGGTTTGCAGCGAATAGTTAACCTAAGATTTCGCCCAAATGTAGGCTCTCTGAGGGGTTTGCGGGAAGGTGAATAGATGGGAGGGGCTTCTTATACATTGCTTAAATGGAGGTTTATAAACCTAGCTCCTCCTACTCTTAGCAATGGCTATAGCGTGACCTTCAGGCTTAGCTTCTGTGTGCTCTGCTTTTCGAACACAACAACGCCACACTTGTTCAGGCTTCTGGGTTTATGGCCAGTTTGAAAGATTAAAATTTTGTATTCTGGCTGTCTTTCTTCTACAAGATCATGCCACATGTGGACATTTTGTACAATCAGCTGCAGAAACGAGACTGCAATGCAACATTTACCATCGCCCAGCTAAACGCAATTGAAAGGAAAGTGCAAAAGGTAAGAAATAGCGTGGATATCGAGGAACACGAAGAAACTGCAATTAAGAGGAGAAGAATAGAAGATCATGATGTGAAAAGAAGAGAAGCTCTTGAAGTATGTGACATTCTTAGAGAAGCAAAGGACAGATTTAACTTCACGGGGCATCTGGTAGCCTCAACTTTGTTTCATCAAGAAAATTTCTAAGACATTTCCAGAGGATTCCCTTAGAGAAACAATAAGGTTCTATCCTTTTATCATTGGAACAAAATTTCGTAAAGAACTGACTGTAATTTACAGTCGAGAGGAATTTCGTGGAATGTCCGGCGCTTTGTGCTTGATGGACTTCAATAAGGAAAACAATTTATGTACTACATTCAGCGAATATGTCAAACTCCTCCGAGTACTGTTAACTATGCCAATGTGTACCGCTGAAGCAGAATGCTGTTTCTCAACTTTAAAAAGAATAAAAACTTTCCTTAGGAACACAATGTCACAGGACCGATTGTCAGCATTAGCAATACTTTCAATTGAGAGAGATTTTGTTATGAAATTCAGCGATTTCAACGCAAAAGTTATCGATAGATTCGCCAGGTCTAAGGAGAGTAGAGCAGAGAATCTGTATAAATAGGTGAGTCATTACTACTCTGTATTTTATTTTTCATTTGTGCACCACCAACAATTTAACCCACCAGCCGCCATTGTTCTGGACAGGTAAATGGCCGTTATGGGCGCCTTTGTAATCCGTTGTTGTAGTAAATATTCTTATTAAGTGAATTCCATATTTAATTAGCCTTACCCTACCTTTGTAGAAATGAAACCTTTATAAAAAAAACCAAACTCTCGCCAAAACATGTACTTCTGCTCTGAGTGTTTGCTCTCGTGTTCAACCTGACCACGTGTTCCTTAATTTTCACAAACTAAGATCAGGTCGTCACATATGCACTTGAAAAGTTAACATAAGGCACATATTTTAGTATACAAACAATATGAACAACAATATGGAAAACAAAGCAGGGATAATTATATATGATACAAAATGAAACACTTTTTAAACCAGCTTTCACTTGGCTTATGCCAGTACGTCTCAACCTTTTTGCAATGGATACTATTCTTGTTATTTCTTAAATACATATACATTAAAAATAAACTTTCAACATACATAAAAGATTTATTAGCAATGATTTGTCATTGGAACAGTTAGATACTACTTATAGAGCTACAGAAGCATTATCAGGATAATTTGTCATTCAGATAATCTTGTACAGAATAAAAAGATTTTGAGCAAAGGTACTCTCTAACAACATTTTTAAAAGCACCTAAATTATCAATTTTTTCTTTAAGAACATTAGGAAGTGCGCCAAATATTTTGATAGTTTCATAATACACACCTTTCCGGATGCAAGAAAGTTTAGCACTGGGATAATGGATATTATACTTTTGTCTAGTGTTTATTCTGTGAATTACATTATTTGTTGCAAATAAGGCACGATTGCATACAAAGAATTTTAGGATCGAGAATATATACATGCAAGGAAGCGTTAATATCTTCAATCTTCTAAAAAGATCTTTACAGGAACATCTGGTGTAGGTGTTACTAATGATTCTTATAACCTTCTTTTGCATAAGATATATTATTTTATTTCTACTGAGTTGCCCCATAATAATATTCCATAATAGAGTTAAGGTATGCATAATATACTAATTTAAGTGTGTCAATAGAACTCACATTAACCAGCTCTCGGATAGTATAACAAGCAGAGCTGAGTTTAGGTAAGATATAATTATGTGAGCTTTCCAATCTAAACATCTGTTCACTTGAAGGCCCAGAAATGTTATGCTGTCAATTTCTTCTAATAACATATCATTAATCCCGATTTTTATATGAGTGTGTGACGTACAACAGGTTACAAATTTGAGCACTTTTGTTTTGTGTAGATTCACAGATAATTTGTTTGCTTTAAACCAGCATGACATACAGTTCAAAACATAATTCATTTTAATGATATACTCGTTTAAATTTGTACTGGTCACCAGTGTCATCGGCGAAAAGAACTGTACTTGCAATGTCCTTTATATAAAGTGAGGGGTCGTTTATATACATCAGAAATAATAAAGGCCCTAACACGGAACCTTGGGGTACTCCATGAGTTACTACGTTCCAGTTCGAAGTTTGTGTTTCTAAACCAATACCACTGACGGCGACTTCAGTGCTCTGTTTTCTTTCATTTAGATATGATACAAACCATCTTACATGTTCATTTTTAGCCCATAGAATTCCATTTTGCTATAAGAATGTCATGATTAACACAATCAAAAACCTTTTCTAGATCTTAAAAAATTCCACCTACATGTCTTTTATCGTTTAAGGCAGTCAACACTTCACGTGTAAGTTTGTAAGTAGTATGACAAGGATGGAAGACTTGTTTAAAATACACAAGTGTTGTCACATAGCTCACTTATAAATAATACCTATCACTGCAACAAACATTAGAACTGGCAACATGGGTGACTCATATACACTCTCATTCACTAATTTCCTAGTAAAGAGATCCGCTACCGGAGCAGATAAACTGTTCAAGCTCCTCGGCCCTTCATACGCTTCTAACCTTCTTGTCGTGGGCATACTCATTTATCACTTACAATACTTTTGATATGACAGTACAGTATAGAAATATCAAATAGTCATATCCTAATATTAGATTGCATTTACTAAATGCCACTCTACTGTTAATACAGTACGAATGTAAATATTATCTCTTAAAATTTGCAACTGTGTCTTCCTTATGACAAATCTGTTATACGTTTTTATGTAAGTTAATTCTTAAATACATTTTACACTGCCACAGGTTTGACACCATTGTTGGGTCAGTTAAACAGGTTATTTTTCCGTTATAGCAAAATAAATCTACTCTCTTTAGACCATTTGCTGTGTTTTCATCTAGTTGTAAAGTGGGAAACAATAAAGCTATCGTATTCATTAACAGAGCGATATGCTAATACTAAAATGATTAATTTTCCAGTCTTAAATTAATAGTTTTTATATATGAAATTAATTACATTTATTGGGCTACAACAAACCACCTCAGGCATGCTGCCATCAGTGATTAATTTGCTCAGAGAATAAAAAGTTAATTTTAGGTTAATATCACCTTAATAAATAACGAACAGTAACAAAATTAATGAAATTATAATCGACAAAAACCTTGATATATTTTCAGTAATAAAAGTCCTAATAGACTCCGAAGCTACAAAAAGCTACTTGAAAATTATGCAATTATAGGTGGGTAAAATGTAATTAATGTATTTTATTCCAGCAGCATGAATAAGCAAAGCAATATTGCTAATGTAGTAGAAGTCCAGCAGCACGGTTCACCTTGACTTTAGTCAAACGAATGGAGAGACGTGTGAATGTTACACGGAATAAATAAAAAAATTGTTTATTTTTTAAATTACAAAGCTTGAGAAAGTGTATAAAATCAAAAGAGAGCCAATATAAATGATAACAAGAGAATGCTGTTTCCATGGTTATGAAGTTTTTCCCCCCAGATCGCTCCATAACTTTTGACGTCAAACACGAGTTGGAGGAGTGCACGTTCACGTGTTGATTCTTGGCCGAAGCTCCTGGTTGAAAACGTGATCTTTCAGAGGACTTTTATCAAGATGTGTTGCTGACAAAATCAATACGATATGACACAGGCTGCCCTTCCTCTGCAGACACCAAACGTTCGTGTGATTTCCTCCTTTGTTACTCGCAGACGGGAACAATAAGTTATAAATCTGCCACTACAGCACGCAATAAAAGTGCAAAAACCTTCTGAATCAAAAAGTGGGAAATTGGGTATATATGTATGAACAGCAGAACTTTAAAATCAGTTGAACAGCAAAATTGGTATTTAATTTCTTCTTCCAATCATGCGAAACGAAGATTAAAACAACCTCCCATTGGAAGTGACTATGTATATAAAAATTTTCATTATTGTTCAGTTTTTTTTTTTTTTTTCAAAAATATACTACGTATATTAAAAAAGTACTTTCCTTCTTTGTTTAGGAAGAAAGCTACGTGTTCGCCCCATTCAGTAAACCAAAACGCGTGAACACAGACGTTAAAATAAATTAATATTTTTAAAACGCCGTTTATAAATGGATGTTTGCATTAATTTATTTCTGAGTCAACCAGAAACAGAATTTACAGTCATTGTCATTTTATCTTCCTTGTATGAAGGACTTGTGGAGGATCAGCCCTATACCCTCCAAAAGGTTGACGAAGTGGATGCTATGACGTGTATGTGCAGTGAATTAAAATAAAAGTTATTATGGAGTAGATTGTGGAATGAATGGCGGGGGAAACCAGAGATAAAGCATCCAGGTGCCTCTTCGTCAACACAAATTTTATATGTGGATTCTTTGGATTGAACTCCGGCACCTAAATGAGAGGCAAGCACCAAATAAGTATAATAAACGAGGGTCGGAGGATGAGTCCAGGGTCTCATATAGAGGTGGCACCACTGGGCCAGTTTGATGGATAGCTTCATATTGTGATTTTGTTGGTTCGCAGAATTAAAAATTCAATTTGCCGAACTTCTAAATGTTCTTTATTTCCATAGAAATACACTGTTCAATTGTCACGTAACAACATTACATCACATATACACACCACAATCTACCAAGGTCGATGACAATAACAACCAGCTCTCGTTACACAGCATTCGTTCACAGCTGTTTACTCACAACTCTCTGCTGTTCTCCGCTTACCTCTCGCGACTGTTTTACAACTCCCGCTGGCGTGTCACAATCTTTTAAATACCTCATTAATAATTCTAGATACTTCTGGAACGAAAAAGAAATCGAAACAGTCAAGAAGTAACTAGAAATTTCCAATTATCTCACTTTGTTTCGGCAGACCATTATCTGCGTGTTATCTTTGTCCGCGGGCTCTTGGTTTTCACACTGCCTGCCTATCAGTTCCTTTTGTGTAAACAAGCCGCGCGATCGTAGATACGGGTTCGTGACAATATAGTTTAACTCTAGACTAGCTTGTACAGGTCAGTACCTTGTTTACCTTTTGTATGGTAGCATTTTAAACAAGACAAGTGTAGAGGTTTCACAAAAATGGAGGATTTGTAAAAATGAACAGTGATTAAATACTTCCATTTGAAATGCTTAACACCTAAAGAATTCAAGGAGGAAATGGACAGTACATTGAAAGATTCTGCCCCTTCATATACAATGATTAAAAGATGAGTTTAACAGTTTAAAATGGGACGTACGAGCACTAGTGATGAGCCTCACTCTGGACGTTCTGTGTAAGTCACAACTTCAGAGATCATTGAAAAAAAATGCATCGTTTAGTACTGAAAGACCACAGATTCAAGTTGTTTGAGATAGCAGAGACTGTATACATATCAAAAGAACGTACAGGTAATATTTTAAGTAATGTTTTGGGGCTGAGCCCCGTTTGTTGACACCTGATCAAAAGTTCCAAAGAAAAACCGTTTCTGTTAAGAATTTGGAACTGTGTAAAAAACTCCCAGTGAATTGTTGAGATGGCTTATTACCATTGATGAAACTTGGATATATCACTACACTCCAGAAAATAAATGACAGTCAAAACAGTGGATTGCGCCAAGTAAACCAACTTCAAAAAAGGCAAAGTTAATTTTGTCAGCTAACAAGGTTATGGCGAGTGTTTTCGAGAATGCACAGGGAATTATTTTTATTGATTACTTGGAAAAGGGTAGAAGTATCACTGGTGAATACCACGTAAGCTTACTGCAACGTTTGAGTGATGAGCTTTTCGTCCTCTGATTACCAGGGAGTTACTAAGCTGTTCCATAAGGACACACAGCGCCTCCGTGGCGCTTTCCATAAGGCAAGACCTAGAGGCTAACAAGCCCCCCCCCGCATCTGGTCATATGGACACAAGACGGGATGGAAGTGGATACGCCATTTACGCGCGCCAACCCCAAAGGGGAAGGCTATCGATTAACCTCGGTGGCGCCACCTGGTTATCTAGCCCACCTCCTACTAGCTATGCTGGCTAGTACGCGGGGATATTAATGGCTTCCCTCAACTCCGTCCGAAGACGTACCCGATCTCCTACGGGTATCGGGAACCACTGCCACCTCGAGTCCAACCCAATCCGAACAACTCCCTATCAGCGAGGGGCTGGAATGTTCGGCCCGAGGTTCCTCTTGTAACGTGGGAGGTACAGATGTATTATTTTATCTTGACAGGAATCCTGCGCGTTAGGAATGAGTAGCAACTGTGGTGGGGATAGCGCACCTATCGCCACAATGTGTCACACGCGTAAGATTACGACAGGGGAGGGCGGTGCATAAGGTGTCCAAAAACAAATTTTAACTCTCGAAGCCAGTTTTGCAGCTCTTATTAACTAAGTTGTAACTCTTACTATGGTAGTAATCTCCACGCTTTTGTTGGATCTTAAATAGTACATAGGCGTTTGGAACAAAACACTGTTCTCCTCCAGCAGGCATGATAAACAACTGTCGTCCTTTCAATATCGCTGCAGAGTCCCTGTAACGTATTTCACTCCAGGCATATGGTCCAGTATGTGCTGTATTTATATAAGTTTCATCCATACAAACTATATAAACTTCACTTCGATATCTCCGAATATTTCGTAAATACTTAAGCCTCTTTGCACGTATGGTGCGATGTTCGATTAAAATTTGTCTGTCACGCTTAGTGTGTGTGTGTGTGTGTGTGTGTGTGTGTGTGTGTGTGTGTGTGTGTGTTTTTTTTAAATAATTCTAGCTTCAAAAGAACTCTTCTTAATGTTTAGACACTGCCTTGGAAGTCAGTAGAATTTTTAGCTTCATAAGCACATTCTTCGAAGTTGGTCTTTGTTTTTCTGTGCTTTAAAAATTATTCATAGTTCGCCTAACTACTTCTGAATTAAAACATCCAAATTAGATTTTGTGCATGTTCTTAATGTTTGTTTACTGGGCATAGAGAAGGACGTTGTTGCACTAGAACCAATGGCTTTTCTTTCCTTAATAACTCTCTTAAACTGTTTTCAGACACAACTGTTGCCTCAGATACCCTTCCTCAGGTTTTTATAGCTGGCCCAGACCATTGTGCCTTTTTTATAAATCTATGGATATTGGTTGTTACTTCTCGTGTTTTTAAATGTAGCACTTTATTTCCTAATGTGCTGCTAGGAGGCGTCAGTTATAAATGCTCTCTTGGAAGCAGGAGACAAGCACATTTTGAAACAAGCTGTAGTGTTACCGAGTAGCTCTGCACGTGTTTAGTTGCTCGCAACTGTACGCAACTGACCTGCCCTCCCCTCCAGTTGCAACCGTTCTGAGGTGGACTCGTGCAGGTACCACTGCGCATCGCTCTGCACTTTTCAAGATAAAAAAATACATCTGTACCACAAGCGCTAGTGGACCGGAGTGCCCGCACCACAGCAGCTGAAGGGGACGGATGCCCTCCCCTACGGAGGAGTGATGAGCTGAGAAAAAAAAACTCATTTGGCAAAGGAAACAATCTTGTTTCTTCACGATAATGCTCCGGCCCATCGTTCAGTGAGCAATGGGAAACATATACGAATTAAAGGCCGAATTGCTTGAACAACCATCCTATTTGCCAGATCTAGCACCCAGTGACTACCAGCTGTTCCCGAACCTCAAAACATTTCTTGGAGGACCAAGATTTCATATCAACGAGGAGGTCATTGATTTGGTAAACAGCTGTTTTGAGGACCATGATAAATTACACTACAGAGTTGCTCTAATTAAATTAGAACACCGATATGACAACTGTGTTAGCCTTTCTGAAGATTATGTTGAGAAATAAAGAAAAAAAAATTGTACACCATCTGGAATATGTATATATTATTTGAAATGGTATCACATAAGTACAGTAAATTTTTAAGCATTCTGTTTAAAAGAACTGAATATTACCATAGACACGCAAATTGTGAGACCTCTATTTCAGATGAGATAATGTCGGATTAATATTCCTGTATAAAGTATTTCATTTGCCCGCCTCGGCAGCGTAGATGGTGGGGTGTCTGCCTTACGTTCAAGAACTCCCGAGTTTGAATCTCGGTCAGGGTGAGTTATCTGTATAAGGTTTTTTCCGGGGTTTTCCCTTATCCTGATAGACAAATGTCGGATAACTCTAAGCTCCATGGACCCCAGACTCATTTGAGCATCATTTCAGCCATTTCATTCATCGTCCGATATTCTTGTGGACCAGGATTGTAATGTGGGTGAAAGAATTACAAACCTAATCTGCAACTGAGGGTGTAGCTACTGAAAGGGTAGAACGAAAGAAACATCTAAGTCAAACTGAACTGAATAACTATATTTCAAAGATGCCTGGTGTTCCTACAGGGCACTCCCTGGATCTGGAAGAGATTAGAGGCGCTTTGGTAACATTTAAATACATAATAACATAATGCAACTATATCTTTGGCGATGTGTTGTTTGTATGGCTTGAACCTTGTGTGACTGTCAAAAGGTGTACGATCTGGTACGCCCTGCTGGCTATCTTACTCGTGGTAGTACTTTGAAATAAACTCTTGTTGATTCTTACAGAGACCATCAGCAAGTCCCCTCTCAAATCTCTGTGAAGTCTCTCCCGCGGGGGCTAACTCAACCGAGCTTGAATAGGGGTCCTACCAAAAAGTCAACTCAGCGATTCCCACGCTAACTGTTAATTTGCACCATATTGTGCAATCATTATTTACATAATTGAGAACATGTTTAAACCTGTTACTGACCAACTAAGAATTATTTCCCTTGATCAGCAGGATGTGTGATTCATTGTTTGAAACATGGAAAACAAGTTGAGGCCTGTTATAGCCCACCTGTGAATTATTTCCCTAAGCCAGCAGGATGTATGATTCACCAGTCCAAAGTACATGTTTTGCCAGTCAGCAGAATTTACGCTTAATCATACAACTTTTACACAGATGTGCCCAGACTCAAGGCACAGAATAATGATTACAGAAATTTCCAAATCTTGCTCAGCCTATACACCCAACAATATGACTTAACGTTGGAGGATGTAAATTACAACAAAATATTACAATTGATTGATTATATTAATATTTAGCAAATATATTATTTTATGTAACTGGTAAAATAAAATGATTCAAGAGGCCCTGTTTCACCTCCAGAGCTAATACAGAAGTACATATTAACTAACCATTGTACGGAATAATGTATTTATTAATGTTGTAGATAGATCAACATCTTTAATCGATTAACCGTGTTACCTTAATCGATTAATCTATCGATTAATCGAGATATCTGTTCTAAACTTAGGTGTAACGATTATACAAGGTACTTTAATACTTTGTACATTTCATTATTTAAGAAACTTTTAAATATTTAGATTCAAAATTTGTGTTTGCATCAAGTGCACATGTTTTATATACGAGGGCTGTTTAATAAAGAATCATCATAATTTTTACGGTCATAATCTTTCGCAATAAAATTCAATCTTATTATATTCTATTAGCTTAATATGAAACAAACACGCCGTAGTAGTTCCATTGTTGGTACTCCTGGTTCCCGCCTGTGAGAACCAGGTAAGTTCGGACATGTTTAGTATCACCTACCGCTGTAATGGAGACAACACGCAGTTAAAGTTGATGTTAGAGAAAGATCCGGAGTTTCTTTCAAACGTAATCACTGCTGATGAAACTTGGCTACATCATTTTCATCTGAGAGCAAACAGCAAAGCTCAGTGTGGAAATCTGCTTCATCATCAACCCCCAAAAAAGCAAAAGTGGTTGCTTCTGCTGGAAAAGTTATCGTCATCTCATTCTTTGATATTCATGGAATGGTTTATCAGCATGTTGTACTTGCACACACATCAGTAACTGGACAATAGTATAGGGATGTCCTGAAAACATTGCAAGTCCATATCAGGTGCAAAAGACCACATTTCCGTGAAGCAGGCTGGATGCTGCACCACGATAATAATGCGCGGCTGCATATTGCAAATGTTGATGCTGAATATTTCGCAAAAATCAACGTGAAGTGCATCCCTCACTCTCCCTATAGTCCGGATTTAGCCCCATGTGACTTTTTTCTGTTCCCTAACTTGAAGAAACGCCTTCGTGGGAGGCATTACCATCATCAGAAGCAGTGGTGAAGGCTGCGAAGGCGATTTTGAAGCATCTCTCAAAAAGTGGTTTCCAGCATGTCTTTGAAGACTGGCAGAAACGCTGGTACAAGTGCATCGCATTCAGGGGAGACTATTTTGAGAAGGACCGTCAAAATTATGAGGATGAGTAAAGGTACATTGTATTGCATTAGATCTACAATATTTTTGTAATTATTTAGTAACGTATTATATCAATATCTACTGGGTTTTGTGAGATTGGCATGCAGTTGTTTTTATAGCGTTTTTCCTTATTTTAACTTTTTAACACAAAAATTTCACTCACTGTCACGAACTCAGAATCGTTACTGACTTACTGCAGTTAACAGCAAAGTTACACCACCACCAGCACTGGGAAGAGGGATCACTATTGTTTCCATAGCTGCGTAAGCGAAGTGTTAGGTTCAAGGTTGTACACTTCAGTTTATTCTAGCAAGCGATAAATAATCAGTTGTATACGATATGTTGCCACACAAAAGCTGTAAGGAAAGCATCTGTATGTAGTTATGTACCTCTTAGAATATTTCACAACAGAGGTGTTATTTAGTCTCTCTCGGGGTTCAGAGTGATTTCTTTTAGCTATCAGGAGTTATATTATCTTAAAGTTCGCCCGACTCGGTAGCGTAGATGGTAGCATGTCTGCCTCACGTTCAAGAGGTCCCGAGTTCGAATCTCGCTCAGGGTGAGTTACCTGGATAAGGTTTTTCCGGGGGTTTCCCCTATCCTGAAAGACGAATGTCGGGTAGCTCTCAAGCTCCATGGACCCCGGACGCATTGAGTATCATTTCACCCATGTCATTCATCGTTCGATATGACTAAATGTTGGAGGACGTAAATTACAAAAAAAAAAAAAAAAAAAAAAAAAAAAAAAAATTACGTGTCTAGTGAAAGCTTGATGCTTTGGAAGGGCTGTTTAGGTTGGAAGCAATGCATCGAAACAAAGAAGGCCAAATTTGGCTAAAAGAGTTTTGATTAATATTTATTGTAATCGATTAATTTTAATCGATTCGATTAATCGATTAACATTTTAGTCTTTAATCTAAAATAAAAATTTAATCGGTTAATCGATTAAATCACGCAGCACTGTATTTATCTAACGAACTACATGTCTCAAATCAATTCTAAAATGTCACAATTATTAATTTGTTTTTTTTTTCGTAGAACAGTATAATTACTAAATTAATAATAATTGTATTGTAATTAGTACCATTGCGTACTAATGCTAGCTTCATTTTATCTTTTATTTTTTTCTTTATACAATTGTTTGCAATTCCATATTTTTTCTCTTTCTAGATTATATTGTGTTCATTTATTTCTTGTTTTCTTCTAATGTTTAGCTATATTTCTACTTTATGTATCCACACATTTATGAATGTATTTGATAACTACTAGCACAAATACAACCTTAGCGGTTTGTTGACGCACATGGTCTGTGACGTCATAAGATGCAGGTGTCTACCGAATCTCACCGAAAGATCCCGAACGCCACGGGGTGGACCAATTAGAGATCGGAGTATCCATAGCAACAGTGTACGTCATCATTGCAGCGTGATTACCACGTGCTCTGAAGCGTGTGGGTTCGCTAACATGCACATAACACTTTGCTCCACGTTTTACGATTAGCTTCTGTAACAAAATGTCAAACTGAGGACGAACCAAACATTGTGTACCACGCACAATAGCTTTACAACGTTTTATAGCGACTTAAACGCCTGTATGTCAGCATAACTTCTTATAGAATAGAAAAGAATTTATTTACATAAATATTGTCTGGTGCTAATTAGCCTGCTTGGCTTCCGGGTCTTCTAGCATTGCTCACCCTCCCATCCTTCACTCTAGTTTGCTATCTGTTTCACCTTGTTTTCCCAGCATACTCTCTTTTCCAATCTTAACTTTTCTCATCCACCTTTCTTAAACCTTCCAAAACAGGTTTCCCCATATTTCTGTTTCTACTTTCATTTTTTCCCGTAACCATTTTTATTGCTATCAACTCGATGTTCATATTTTCCCATTTCTTCTCCCATACTTTCTGTTTCTCCATATAATTCACATATTTATATCTTTCTACTTCTTAGTCAACTTAAGAACATTGATCCTGTTCTAATCCAAGCCATTCCTTCCCTCTCCTGTCTGTTACATTGGTCTATACATCTTTCTCTTCCCCCGACCCCCGCCACCCGCCCCCCCCCCCCGCCCGCCACGGTAGCGTAGATGGTAGCGTATCTGCCTCACGTTCAAGGCGTCCCGAGTTCGAATCTCTGTCTGGGTGAGTTAGAAAGAGGAGGAGGACTGTCGGGATAACTCCAAGCTCTATGGACCCTGGGCTCATTTCAGCTTCATTTCACCCATTCCATTCATCGTCCGATATGACTTAGGACGTAAATTACAAACAAAAACTCCTCTCCATTCTCTCCTTATTAACCTATAACTGCAATGATTTTCTGTTTCCTAAGCCTCCCCAAAATTCTTGTCTTTCGAAAATCTCCACTCTAGTTCTATTTAAAAAAAAAAAAAAAAAAAAAAAAAAAAACTGCTACATTTTTTATAGTCCCATTAAGTCCCCCATTCCTATTTCTTCCACAGCTTTTTCCCTGTCTCTGACCACCAATTTCTGTTTCCCATTTTTTTTATTCATACATACCTTCAATATTTCACCATCTTTTATCAAGCATTTATACAAATATTTTAAAGCTCTAAATTATTATACCTCTAACTTAAGTCATATTGAACGATGAATGAAATTATATTTAAACGATTCCAGGCTCCACAGAGCTTAGAGATATCAGACATTCATCTTTCAGGATAAGGGAAGACCTCCAACGATAAGTCATATCAGACGATGGAGTAAATTATGCAAAAATTAGTCCAGGGCCCATACAGCTTAGAATTACCAGACATTCATCTTTCAAAATAAGTGAAAACCTCCAACGTTAAGTCATATTGGACGATGAATGAAATGATGTTCAAAAGTACAGGATACACAGAGCTTAGAGTTACCAATCATCTTTCAGGATAAGAGAAACCCTCCAACGTTAAGTCATATTGGACGATGAATGAAATGATGTTCAAAAGGACAGGATACACAGAGCTTAGAGTTACCAATCATCTTTCAGGATAAGTGAACACCTCCAACATAAATCATACTGGACGATGAATGAATTGATTCTCAAATAAATCCAGAGTCCATAGAGCTTAGAGTTACCACACATTCATCTTTCAGGATAAGGGGAAACCTCCAACTCTAAGTCATATTGGACGATGAATGAAATGATGTTCAAAAGTACAGGATACACAGAGCTTAGAGTTGCCAGACATTCATATTTCAGGATAAGTGAAAACCTCCAACTTAATTCATATTGGACAATGAATAAAATGATGTTCAAATAAATCCAGAGCCCATAGAGCTTAGATTTACCAGACATTCATCTTTCAGAATAAGGGAAAACCTCCAACGTTAAATCATATTGCACAATGAATGAAATGATGTTCAAATAAGTCCATGGTCCATAGAATATTAGAGTTGCCAGACATTCATCTTTCAGGATAAGTGAAAACCTCCAACATAATTCATACTGGACGATGAATGAATTGATTTTCAAATAAATCCAGAGTCCATAGAGCTTAGAGTTACCAGATATTTATCTTTAAGGTTTACGGAAAACTTCCAAATTAAGTAATATTGGACGATGAATGAAATAATGTTCAAATGAGCCAAGAGTCCAAAGAGGTTAGAGTCACCAGACATCAATCTTTTAGGATAGGGTAAAACCTCCAACGTTAAGTCATATCGGACCATGAATGAAACTATTTTCAAATGAATCCATGGTCCATAGAGCTTGGAGTTACCAGAAATTTATCTTTCAGGATAAGGGAAAACCTCCAACTTAAATAATATTGGACATGAATGAAATGATGTGCAAATGAGTCCAGAGCCCATAGAGTTTACAGTTACACAGACATTCACCTTTCAGGATAACAGAAAACCTCCAACGTTAAGTCACATTGGACGATGGAGGAAATTATATAAAAATGAGGGTATATAGAGCTTAGAGATACCAGACATTCATCTTTCAGGATAAGTGAACACCTCCAACTTAATTCATATTGGACGATGAATGAAATGATGTTCAAATAAATCCAGAGTACATAAAGCTTAGAGCTACCAGACATTCATCTTTCAGGATAAGGGTAAGCCTCCAACGTTAACTCATATCGGACGATGAATGTAATGATGTTCAAATGAGTACAGGTTGCAAAGAGCTTAGAGTTACCAGAGTTACCAGTTATCTTTCAGATAAAACCTCCAACGTTAAGTCATATCGACTGATGAATGAAATGATGTTCACATGAGTCCAGGGTCCATAGAGCTTAGAGTTACCAGACATCAATCTTTCAGGATAAGGTAAAACCTCCAACGTTAAGTCATATCGGACGATGAATGGAATGATACTCAAATGAGTACAGAGTACATAGAGTTTATAGTTACGAAACATTCATCTTTCAGGATAAAGGGAAAACCTCCAACGTTAAGTTAAATTGGATGATGAATGAAATAATGCTCAAGTGAGTCTAGTGTCCACAGAGCTTAGAGCTACCAGAATCTTTCAGGGTAAGGGAAAACCTCCAAGTTAAGTAATATTTTACGATGAATGAATTGATGTTCAAATGAGTCCATAGTCCATAGAGTTTAGAGTTACCAGACATCAATCTTTCAAGATAAATAAAATCTCCAACGTTAAGTCATATCGAACTATGAATGAAATGATGTTCAAAAGTACAGGGTACACAGAACTTAGAGCTACCACACATTTATCTTTTATCTTTCAGGTAAGGGAAAAACACCAGCTTAATTCGTATTGGACGATGAATGAAATGATGATCAAATGAGCCCAGGATCCATAGAGCTTAGAGTTACCAGATATTCATCTTTCATAATAACGGAAAACGCTAAAGAAGAAAATACCTCATGACCCAACCTAGATTCGAACTCGGGAACTTTTGGACTTGAGGCCGACGTACTACCTCCTACGCTAAAGAGGTGCGCGCCTCTACTAGCTTTAATGTGTGTATATTTATTAATGATTAATTGTGACAAATCTTAGTTTTAATTTAAATGTGGAAAGAGATATTAGGATCTAAGACCAGTAGACCAATTGTATACAGTGTGTGTGTGTGTGTGTGTGTGTGTGTGTGTGTGTGTGTGTGTGTGTGTGTGTGTGTGTGTGTGCTGGGTGATAAACTATTATCAGGACATAATGTAGTCCAAGGTAATAATTAAAGCGTCATTTGAGCAAGATGGAGTCCCACCACATTAAGCTACATTGGAACGGACATTTAACCCACGTCACATCGAGGCAACGAATGAGTTCAAAAGGGCAGTGTTCCCTAAGGAAGTTTCTGCCCACATGAAATATATCGCACATTTTCATCCGCACTACTTCCTTTGTGTTCATTCACAACTTACGGCATAAGCCCACCATCATTTCTTTAAGGTCAGTACACTTATATAAGAAGATGGGAGTGGTGTAGGCTGGCGTGTGCACTCCATTAGAAATTGATTTGAGGAGCCCTACTTCTAACTCCGGCTGACCCACGGTTCGATAGGGTATACTAGAATTATTCGTTTACAAACACTACTTCCGTTTGACTTGCTCTAACTCATTAGCTTATATCAAACGATGAATGAATTAATAAGCGACATTCATCTTTCAGGATAAGGGAAATCCTATTGAGTAACTCACCCTCACCGACCGAGCGAGATCCTTCAGGCTGTTTGGTGTGTGGGCCGCTTTCGGTATCAACCTTAACGGTTCTCTAGACTGGGTAGGTAAATTACAACCTCCGAATTTTCTTCTTCTTCTTCATCTTATTCTCATCATATAAGCATACCGCCTGTTCCTTCTAGAAATCAGGAGTCCTTCCATCTATTTTTTTTTTTTTTTTTTGGTCTTCCAGGAGATCTTCTTCCGTCTGCTGGTAAGTAGACTCTTGCTATACGTGCGATTCTGTCCGATGTCATACGGGATACATGGTCATTCCATTCGCTTCGTCTTCTATCCACCCAATCACCTATTTCTTGAATGTTTAATTGCTTTCTAATATCTTCACTTCTTATTTGATCTCTTCTTGTTCTTCCTATAATTTTTCTTAAGGGGGGACGTACGAGAAAATTTTCAAAAAATCTAATCTTTTTTATTGTTTTGTAAAATAGTATATAGTGTTAGCTATCAAACACCAAAGTACTATGCCTGTACGTGGTCTGTATGTACCTTTAAAAAATTAAATGCCCTAGTGTTGCATAGTAGCAACACATAGTCTTCCATCAGCTGTCTTGGAATCTATAAAGCCCACCTACCAATTCTTAGCACACCTAGACTTGCTAAACAAATGTCTCTATGGAGAGACACAAAACCCAAATGAAAGCCTCAACAGTCTGATATGGAAAAGGTGTCCCAAAACATCATTTGTGTCTTCCATAGTGGTGGAAATTGCTACATTTGATGCTCCAATAGTGTTTAATGATGGGAATGTTGGCAGAAAGAAAGTTATGCATCAGTTAGGATATCAACCTGGTGTGTTTATGGAGTATCGACAACATTCTCATCGCTGGTGCAGAAAGAGCTATGAAATTAATGCAGAAAGAAGCAAGGCAGAAGAGGAGTTTAAAAACAAAGGCTGAAGAAGACCAGAATGAGGATACAGACTATGGATAAGGGAAGTTCTCACTTAAAATTAAAAGGCAAACTGAATAACACTTATTGTATTTTAATTGCCTTTCCACGTAACTTGCATTTTCTACAACTTCAACCCATTTTTCTCTCAAACTACTTCATCTACAGTGATGCAATTTAGCACACAGCTTTCTTATGCCACAATGAACATTTTGTTGGTTCTAGAATGTAAGATTAAGCTCCAGATGGAATGTGATGATACAAACTATATGAAATTATTTTAATTTTTAAAGAATGCGTATGATTAACAATTTTTTTAAATTCTATACAGCTTCAATAAGAAATCTAAATCCAACAAATTCATTTTTAGTGTGTCTTAAAATAACATACCAAATTTCACAAGGAATGCATATGTGAATTTTGAAAAAAAAAAAAAAATGGGCTTAAGTTTGTAAAGATCTCTGCATATAGAAAAAATATGTAGCATTAGTTATAAACAATGGAAAATTATGAAAACAATTGTGCATATTAATTGTATTATCTTAAATGAGTATACTAAGTTTCACTTCTCATTAAAAACAAAAAATGGATTTTTTGAAACCTGTCGACCTCCAGGTTGCCTTAAGGCAAGTTGGCGACGCTGGATCTGACAACCCTGCATAACACATAGAATAAGTAAACAAAACAACGTCAGGCTTTGTTTGGCCTTCACAGCTTTACTCCCAGAAGCGTAACTAATTCGCCAGTCGCTTTTATTGCGTCACATACGGAATCGGGCCACTTACATCATTTTTATGTAGAACGTTGCATAAACTGTTGTTGCAAAATCTTATCCTGTAATTCTTTTTCATCAAGATAAACTTCCATTATTTTACATTACGATTTGAAATTTTTTGTGTTTTGCATCACAATTTTAAAAAATTGCATTTTAATCCAAATCCTGAGAACTATTTTTGGAAATATCAACAATAATGAGAATTTTTCTATGTAAATTATACAAGGTGCGTTCAGGTTAATAACAGCTCCTATTTTTGCTTTCCGGACTGCGACCAGATAGGAATTTCTGTTAAAAAAAATACACGTGGAATGTTTGTGAATTCGTGACAGAGATGGTAGCACTGTACAGTGCACAGAACTCTATTGGCATTGACGAGAGTTACAACTGTTTTTTTATATTAAATATGGTGACGTTTTCATTGCAAGAACAGCGTGTAATCATCTGCTTTTTTTTTCATTTTCTTGGTGTGACATCTATTGAAATTCATCGCCAGTTGAGTGAGACATGTGGTGATGATACCATGGGTGTGTCTGAAGTGCGTTCCTGGGTGCGACAGTTCAATAAAGGCAGAACATCCTGTGCTTACAAACCAAGACAGTCACGGCCTTGGTCTTTTCTTTCTTTCTTTCTTTCTTTCTTTTTTTTTTTTTTTTTTTTTTTGTAATTTACGTCCTCCAAAGTTAAGTCATAGTGGACGATGAATGTAAGGATGAAATGATGCTCAAATGAGCCCAGGGTCCATAGAGGTTAGAGTTACCCGACATTCGTCTTTAGGATAAGGGAAAGTCCTGGAAAAAACCTTATCCAGATAACTCACCTTGACCGAGATTCGAACTCGGGACCTCTTGAACGTGAGGCAGACTCCCTACCATCTACGCTACCGAGGCGGGCGGCCTTGGCCTGACGATATGATCCAGCGAGTGCAGAACGTTTTTTTTGGGAGGATCGCCGATTGAGCATTTTTAGATCCTCTTGCAGGATTGTGTGCAAAGATCCCACGGAGATGCCAATTTTGGAGGCGATGCCTGCAAAGCTCAATCGGCGATACTCCATAACAACGTTCTCCACTCGCTGGATCATGTCGTCAGACCGGCTGGGGCGAGGTCGTGACTGTTTTAGTGTGTTGTCCCAGATATTCTCCCTTCATTAAACTGTCGCAGCCGGGAACGTACATTAGACACATCCATGGTAAAGTATATTTAGTTAACGCCTGTGCATTTCGGCTGCTGCCTTTGACGAACCCTTATAATCGTTTTACAACACCGGCCCTCCTACTCCCAGATCTTTCTGCAAGGTTGCCACCTTTCTCGATACGTCATGGGCATCGTACGAGGTTTCGTCTAAATAAATTATCTTATGTCCATTACTGCAAAACTTCCGTAGTTTTGAAGATATATACAATTCTATTGGATTCCCTAACAACCCTTAACTTATTCAAAGTGCGGTATTTGAAACCCAGCTCCTTTAGGAGACCGCGCAAAGTGCTGTGCCCATAAGGAAAATCACAAATTTCTTGCAAATGTGCAACCAATTCGTCTAAGGTGGGCGCTCTGCCTTTTGCATAGAATCTGTAAATTTCTCGACGAATTAAATCGCATGTGAAATTATCTACTTTAGAGAAACGTTTCCTTTTGTTTTCACACTTGATCGGCGTCTTTGGTATTCCTTTCGTCACAATATTTCTTACTGTATTTCTGTGAATACCCAGAATTTATCATCAGGTTCATTGCATGACCCCTTACCAAAATTATTTGTCAGCAAATATTTATATGTGTTCAAAACAAGCCCTTGAATTTGCTTAGAAACAGTTCCCGTTATAACTTTGTTTTTTGAGGATTTTCCAGTAACATAACTCGGCCCAGTTGTTCACACTATTGTCATAACTTTGATTATTTTCACGTGACTGAAAGTTATCTACTACTTCATTTGCATTTACAACTGCATTTCCCTCCCACGGTCTCCACATCGTGGCACACAACGAATTTCTGCACGTAATAAAACAGATCAACTGGAAGTTGGAACGTTGGCAACTGAGACTCCACGTGGAGTAGACATGCGGCTGTCACTTCGAGAAAATCAGGGTTGCTATTGGTCCTCAACGACAGTGTTCCATTTCTGAAGTGTGGAGATAGATTTATGACGGTTATTAGTGGGCGGGAGGCTCAGGTTCCTTTGACTCCGAACTGCACAGGCGTTAACTAAACAGACTTTATCATCACCACATGCCTCACTCAACTGGCGACGAATTTCAATAGGTGTTACACCACGAAAATGGAGAAATCGAATCATTACACGCTGTTTTTGCAATGAAAAGTAATCATTTTAAGTATCAAAAACAGTCGTAAATCTCGTTGCTGTCACTAGAGTTTTGTGCACTGTAAAGTTCTGCCATTTCTGTCAGGCATTCACAACGAGTCTTCGTATATTTAGAAAAAAACCAAAAGTTCCTATCTGGTACAGTCCTTGAACGCACCTCGAAAGTTGAACTGAAGCGATTTTCTTGAAAACGGTTCTGTAGGATACTGCACTTAGCTACCAACTTTCATACCTAACTGACCCTTTTTTTTAATAAATTGTGTAACAGTACACACACATGACCTAAGAAAATGTGTTTCTAGTGAAATATACACATATAATTTTTTAATAGAATACCTACTAATACGTAAGCATTGTTTCCTTGGCGTGGTAGTAATCAAGCGGAAGGCCCAGGTTCGAATCCGATATTAGCATGGGGGAGGTCAGTTTAAGGAAAAGTAGAGGCTAGAAATTGCGTAGACAGCATAAACCACCCGGGATGGAATCGTGATAATATTCAGGTCCCATCCTCCAGTACTGCAACCTATTCTTGAAGCCCGTTATGGACAGAGAACCTTGGCTTGACATGGAGTGTTAAGTTGTGGAATTTTGAGAAAGGTAAACCTACTAAGTAATCCGACAATTACCCATAAACCCTGGAGGAACCATACCTTCCAGATCAGTACAAATAGTGGCATGTGCTGAGGATGTGGCAATTCTCGCAAGGAATATAAGAGCTCCCGAGGAAAGTTATGTAGTGTTGGAAGAGAAAGCACAAGATCTAGGATTGGTAGTGAACGTTAGTAAAACCAAATACGAGGCATGTTTTTTTAAGTCAGTACCGTTTTGCGATTCCGCCGCCGCAGCGCTACGGTCGGCGTTCCGCGCATGCGCGCTGGTTACCTACATCTCTTGTCTACTCACTGACGCCATTACAGTCTGATTCTTCATTGTATACGTTGGTTACTAAGTGTTTAAGATGCCTCCGGCAATCGTGAGTACCGCCGATTGTGAAGTACGGGCTGTTATATGATTTCTTATTGCTAAAGGCGTAAAACCGATCGATATTCATCGTGAGAACTGGGAAGTTTACGGACAAAACATTATGAGTGATGGAATGGTAAGGAAATGGGTGAGAGCATTTAAAGATGGCCGCACAAATATGCATGATGAAGAACGGAGTGGGCGTCCTTCAGTCGTTACTGAAGATTTGGTGCACAAAGTGGACGAAAAGGTGAGAGAAAACAGACGCTTTACAATTTCATCATTGTGCGACTATTTTCCTCAATATTCTCGTAGTGTTTTGTATCGCATTGTGACCGAGAACTTGAAGTACCGGAAATTGTGTTCACGTTGGGTTCCGAATATGTTGACGGATTTGCACAAACCCAACTTTTAGGCAGTGCATTGACTTTCCTTGAGCGGTACTACAATGAAGCTGAAGGTTTTTAGACCAAATTGTTACTGGTGACGAAACATGGGTAGCCTACGTCACACCAGAATCGAAACAAAACTCCATGGAATGGCGACATTCATCATCACCCACAAAAGTGAAGTTTAAGTAAACAATTTCTACCCGGAAAATCATGTGCACAGCTTTTTGGGACAGAAAAGGAGTATTGCTAGTGGAGTTTATGCCTCGTAATGAGACAATCAATGCAGCGCCTTATTGTGAGACATTGAACAATATGCGCCGTGCAATCCAGAACAAAAGACGTGGCAAGTTGAGTAAGGGTATCGTTTTGCTGCATGACAATGCCAGGCCACATGTGGCTAATCGGACCAAAGATCTCATCAAATCTTTTCAATGGGAAACTCCAGATCATCCTCCATACAGCCCTGATCTGGCGCTCAGCGACTACCATTTGTTCCTGCACTTGAAGAAACATCTGGACGGTCAGCGTCTTCAAGACGATAACGAAATCAAAACCAGTGGTTAACACGTCAGGCGGCAGAATTTTATGAGGAGGGTATTCAAAAACTGGTGCCACGTTATGACAAGTGCCTCAATATTCACGGAAATTATGTAGAAAAGTAGATTAAGATACAGGCTTTCATGTAAAAATAAAATTATTGCGATATCTATGCACATTTTTTTAATTCCAAAACGGTACTCACTTAAAAAAACATGCCTCGTATATGAAGATGGGAGGTGATGGGGATGTAAGAAGAGAACCTACAGTTAAATTACACGAGAAAGAATATCAGAGAGTGGAAAAATTTAAATACCTGGGATCTGTAGTAACAGTACATAATAAAACATCAGTGGAAATTCAAGAAAGAATAGCAAGTGGTAACAGATGTTTCTATGCCTTGCAGAATATGCTTAAATCAAGGAACGTCAGTAGGAATACTAAAATTAAAAGATATACAACTGTACTGAGACCAATAATAATGTATGATTCAAAAAGTTGGGTGTTGACAACCAAAAAGGAACAGTGGTTATTACGGTGGGAAAGAAAGATTTTGAGAAATATATTTGGGACTTGATGGATGGAGAATGCGGACTAACTTGGACTTACCGTATCTATTTGGACAGCCAAATATACGAGGGCTGTTCAATAAAGTGATCACAATTTTTTACGGTCATAATTTTTCGCACTAAAATTCAGTCTTATTATATTCTATTAGCTTAATGTGAAACAAACACGCCGTAGTAGTTTCATTGTTGGTACTTCTGGTTCCCGCCAAACAGACATGTTCAGTGTCGCCTACCGCTGCAACGGAGGTAACATGCAGTTAAAGTTGATGTTAGAGGAAGAGTCGCAGTTTCTTTCAAACGTAATCACTGCTGATGAAACTTGGCTACATCATTTTGATCCTGAGAGCAAATAGCAAAGCTCAGTGTGGAAATCTCCTTCACCATCAAACCCCCCCCCCCAAAAAAAAGCAAAAGTGTTTGCTTCTGCTGGGAAAGTTATGGTCATCTCATTCTTTGATATTCATGGAATGGTTTATCAGCATGTTGTACCTGCACACACATCAGTAACTGGACAATACTACAGGGATGTCCTGTAAACATTGCAAGTCCATATCAGGCGCAAAAGACCATATTTCCGTGAAGCAGGCTGGATGCTGAACCACGATAATGCGTGGCCGCATATTGCCAATGTTGTTGCTGAATAACTTGCAAAAATCAACGTGAAGTGCATCCCTCAACCTCCCTATAGTCCGTATTTAGCCCTATGTGACTTTTTTTCTATTCCCTGACTTGAAGAAACGCTTTCGTGGGAGGCATTATCCATCATCAGAAGCAGTGGTGAAGGCTGCGGAGGCGATTTTGAAGGATCTCTCAAAAATGGTTTGCAGCATGTCTTTGAAGACTGGCAGAAACGCTGGGACAAGTGCATCGCATTCAAGGGAGACTATTTTGAGAAGGACCATCAAAATTGAGGATGAGTAAAGGTACATTATCAAAAAGAATTGTCATCATTCTTTATTGAACAGCCCTCGTAGTGGTGAAAATTAAACAAGGAAGAATAAAGTGGATTGGCCATGTGCATAGAATGTCGGAAACCAGTGTAGTCAAGAAGATATTAATAGGAAAGCTGGTGGCAGAAGGAGAAGAGGAGGACCCAGGAAAAAATGGGTAGATGATGTCGGAGATGACTTGAGAAAGTTAGGGCTGGAGAAGAAAAGCAGAGGAACGAGTAGAATGGAAGAGGGTTGTTAGGGAGGCCAAGGGCCTACATGGCCTATAGTACCAACCATCATCATCATCATCATCATCAAACCTACTTGTAATAACTGAAAAATACCATAAGGGTTTCAGAAGTCATTAGAGATGCCGAAAATTTTCTGCTCTAACATTAATGTAGGGTGATATCACTATTGTTGTACCCTTACCTTTTAATTCAGATAAGCATAATTGTACTCACCAAACAGGCACGACGCGGGCACCAGACCCTTCTAAGTACTTAACATACGAGGCTGGGATATAACTGTGTCCTTCTGGAAACTTCTCAGATATTTCTCCTTCATTTTCCTGCGTGAGTATTCCTGTGAACATACAGCATACGTTTGTCTGCAAGTTTTAAAATACTTCGTAAGGCTGTTGTGTTTACGAGAATCCCAAACATGCTTCAAGAATTAAAACGTCTTAAACAGGAGTTCTTCACCCCATAGCTTGTGTTGGCTTCCCCTACAGTCCCTATACCTAAGAACGACACTGCAGTGCCGTCACTGGGACTCAGTAAGCACGCATAAGTAGATGATTCTGTCACAGTGCGTGGAGGCAAGTAATCTCAGCTTCTCCTTTCTTGCTTAAGTTGAACACTTCTGGTCTTAGGCTACACATTTAAAAAGGTAGCCGAGGTCGTTACTTAAACTGAAGCTAAGGGTTGGCATAATTCTCGTACTTCTTCGGGTTTTCCCGTATTTTAACTAAATCTTTCGGATCATTGGATTAAGTTTATGTGTTATCTGGATATTTGGAAAAGTGATAGGCAGTATTCATGCCCTGATTACAAACAGGCCAGCTGGGAGAGGTGAGAGATGAGAGAATTTGAACTGCTAAAAAAATAGTACAATACAATTTAAGGGAGGGATAAAATATTGTCAACCGAACGTCGGAACTCCCGATAGAGCCGGCCGCCAGTAGGGCCAGACGGGAAGCATTTAGCCCACGCCTACCCATTTGTCTCATGTCACTAACTGAAAGGATGATTAGGAGAGCGGCACGAGCCCTGTACCGTCTCTTTCCCCTCCCACCAGACGTCTGGAAACCTCGGGATAATTGTGCGCGCCGCGAAGTTTCCAAAAACGGCGATCCTCCCTATATAAGGCCTGAAGTTGGCGAGTCAGCTCAGTTCTTGGCGAGCAGCCGTGAGGAGCGCCCAGTGAGGGAACGGACTGGAAGACTGTGTACGTGCATCGGAGGACTGTACGTAACTGCGAGTGCAGAGTGGAACTGTGACGGACGAACTGGTGAATTGTAATTTTGTGCGCTACGTAATTCTATGTAATCGGCAAGTGTTCCAACTGCAATTCGGTGGAAATTAAGGACATTTTGAGTCTGTGCAATTGGACTTTTAATTTCACGAACCCACAAAGTCACAATATGTTGTTAACGTAAAATACTGATTTGATTAAAAATGCTTTCCAGGCATTGTGAAAAGAGTTAACTAAAACAAACCAAGGCCGTGCCGTGGCTCAGTGGTTAGACCGCTTGGCTCTCACCAAGGCGGCCCGGGTTCGATGCCAGGCGACCGCAAAGTGAGATTTGTGGTGGACAACACGGCGCTGGGGCGGGTTTTCTCCGGGATCTCCGGTTTACCCCGCCATCTCATTCCACCGGTGCTCCATCTTCATCTCATGTATCATCAGTGTCATCGCCTGCGGTGCCGTATGTAGTATATGCGGGCGTTAAACACTACACACAAAACAAACCAAAATCAGGGAAAAGATATTTTAGTGATGTAATGGATTGCTGGTATCTGTGCAAATTCCCAACAGGTGTTTCAGGCACTGAACTGGTCCCAAAATGTTTTGAATACAAGTTACTCACAATATTTTAGGTTCAAAGTCCACAATTCTATTCACCTATTAGTAGTCATTTACCATCAGTTATATCAATGAACTTTCATAGCCGGTTGCTATGTATTCTGCTACAGCCCTGTGAAGGGCAACCATGATGAAGAATGGATAAAAGGAGAAGTCGTAGCCTATCAGAGAACTGTATACCATTATTCCCTACCTGAAGTTCTTGTTATTTCAGCTACACGTTACCTTCGTACTTCATTTCAACCGACCGAGATGCTGGCAGGCTGTGAACAACCTAAGTGCTTTTGCTCCGTGCTCATCCCTTAATAGGATCTAAGCGCAGATAGATGTGTTTCGGAAAATTTTAATTACGGTGATTAGCAGACATCGGAGCCCGTACACCTTTAAATGGATATGAAGTTTACGAGTCTCGCAGTATATAACTGTTGACGTCAGTCCCGGGGACAACACGCAGGGATAGTCCGGTTCGTAACGCCTAGCTTTAGTTTCATTACAACTACTGCTGCCCAGGCGGTAGAGTGCAAGGTGTTGGGTATATTCTGTTAATAGCATTACTTTCACAACAATTATTGGAAAATCTCCATTTTATAAATAAAAACTTTTCGGTACTATCAACAACTATTAAACAGCTTGAATATACTTTCGAGCTGCAAAAATTAACAATATAGAGAATGCGCCATCTACCAAACGAACAAAAACTGAATTGAAAGGGTAGAGCCAGACTGAAAAATTCAATGCCATAGCCGGGATTTGAACCACGAATCTTCTGGTCTCCGTCCAGCCGCTCTAAACCATTGAGCTACTATGGCCAACGTGCCAACATAACATTAAATTCTCCAGCTGACTCTGTTTTTTCCGGTAAACCACTAGGAGTTCTCATAAACACATAAGACAACTTCCTTAATGGTGACTTACTCTGCTGTAAGTACTTTAAGGCCCGGGCCTTATAGTTCGGACCACTATTAGGTACAATTAATGGAAATTAATTGTTCTTTCACACTAGCACTATGAAAGGGTAGAGCCAGACTGAAAAATTCAATGCCATAGCCGGGATTTGAACCATGGAACTTCAGGTTTCCGTCCAGGCGCTCTAAACCATTGAGCTACTATAGCCAACGTGCCAACATGACATTAAATTCTCCAACTGACTCGTGTTTTTCCCGGTAAACCACTAGGAGTTGTCATAAATATATGAGACAACTACCTTAATGGCGACTTACTATGCCGTAAGTACTTTAAGGCCCGAGCTTTATAGTTCGGGCCACTATTAAGTACAATTAATGGAAATTAATTGTTCTTTCACACTGGCCGTGTGTAGGGCGTACTATGAATTTTTCAGTCTGGCTCTACCCTTTCATACTACATCCTACACACGGCTAGTGTGAAAGAACAATTAATTTCCATTAATTGTACCTAATAGTGGTCCGAACTATAAAGCCCGGGCCTTAAAGTACTTACAGCATAGTAAGTCGTCATTAAGGTAGTTGTCTCATGTGTTTATGAGAACTCCTAAGTGGTTTACCGGGAAAAACAGGAGTCAGTTGGAGAATTTAATGTCATGTTGGCACATTGGCCATAGTAGCTCAATGGTTTAGAGCGGCTGGATGGAGACCGGAAGATCGGTGGTTTAAGTCGCGGTTATGGCATTGAATTTTTCAGTCTGGCTCTACCCTTTCATAGTGCGTCCTACACACGACTAATGTGAAAGAACAATTAAGTTCCAAAAAATTATTTGTTCAGTATTCTACACAAAAATACTGGATTTTCAGTGCTGCATAATATAAGAACCTAAATCTCGGACAAACACATGAAAATGATTTGTTCTACTCATATGCACCATTAACATCATGTGACATTGAACGAACTTTTTTGCCAATATTTTTATATTGTTTCAGTGAGAGGCGCAGAAAATTCACTTGCGACAATTTACGAATGAACATGGTTGTTCACTGCCATACCCGCAACGAAAGCAATGAGAATGATGGCATGTTGTAACGTAGGTTACACTTTGTATCCGTACCGGAGTGTACACACACAGCGCTTCAGTATACTTGTTGACACGGACGTTTGTTGATGTCTCGCTTGGCCTTGTATAGTACCTGTGCAGGTACATTGATTACTAAGGTGTACGGGATCCGATGCCTGGTGATTAGCTTTAAGTAGGGAGAGGTGTGATCTTTCATTGCAGGTTTTATATAAAGCATTTTGGTGCGGTAATACTGCGCTCACTGGTTCGGACTGTGCTGGTTCTGTACGTCGATTCAGGCGAACTTCCAGTGTCAGTTCCACACTCGATTTGATTCTGTTCTTTTACTGCAACGTCAGCATGTCACCCTTATATCCTGTATCCGGATCTTGCACACTGTTTAATGTGGAATAGTACCACAAAACCTAAAACGAATATGTCACCGCACATACTACATCGGAATACCTTCTGTATTCACAGGTAGCTCTGTGGCAATTCAACCTTTTGAATAATTCTAAGATGTTCGTTAACTTTCCGCCGAACTTAACCGTCTGTTACCGGAACTACAACTCGTATTTACTGATGGTTCCCAGGTTTGAGGAGGAGCCAAAACTGCCTCTCTAGAAACTAGGGAGCTGTAAAACTAACATCATGGGACTTTCCATTAGCTCAATACCTTGAGTCTCAGAAGTGTAGCCGCCTGTTGGGTAGAGCAGGGTAGACCACTTTATCCTCAGGGAATGCGTGGATATGTATGGGAGTAAGGATGGTTCTAATGACACTGAAAGGCCTGTTTCAAACTGGTTTAATGACTGCTTCTTTTTGTCATCACATCAAACTCGAAGTTGTCGACCAAGGGTTACCAATATATCACTGTTCTGAGTTATCGATAACTCTTAATTCGTTATAAATATTAAAAGCAGAAGCATTATTAACAGTGAAGTATTCTTCATATTTAAGTTTGATTTATGGGTCACTATGTTTACACTCAAACTTCACTTACTTGTTGTATAATTGAAACGTTTTCAAGATCATTCGATCTGATCCTCAGCTGTTTGGTGACTAGATGAACCTTCCTCTTATTCCACTACTACCGAGCTCCGATCACTCTGCCATCTGGTGTTAGGTACACTAAGTTTCAATACTTCATTTAATGCCGGGATTTCAAAATTTATAATTTTATCACGCTTTTGTTTATGAATATTTTTTCCCAAATATCCAATTCTATGGGTGTACTTAAAGATTTTAACAGTTTAATTTGTGGCCAATGTTGTGGTTTTCTGTCCAAAAATGGTGCGAAACTGCAGATTTTTCTGTTTGTTTCAACTTAAGCTCCGTAGTAGTGGAAGAAGAGGAAGGTTCATTTAGTCACCAAACAGCTGAGGATGAGATCGAATGATCTTGAAAACGTTTCAATTATACAACAACAAGTAAATGAAGTTTGAGTGTAAACGTAGTGACTCATAAATCAAACTCAAATATTTTAATTCGTTATTTACGTAGGAACCGAAAGATATTTTTTCTCTCCAATTCTGGTCTGCCTTCACACCAGATGTCTGTTACTCGACCGCTACCTGCGTTCTGTCTGTCCTCACTGGGGCATTTTCACCTCTCGAAGCCCCCTTTATTCACACCAAAATTCCTTTTGTGACTATTTTGTCCATGCCATTATTAAGGGTCCGAACAATGCCTTTTCAAACGGAGTCAAGTGTTACCCATTTAAAATTCCTGCTAAGAATACGCTTGATTCCGTCTCTTTTGTTAAAACTAATCAACTGCACGTGCACGCGTTTCAAGAAATATATTCCTTTGAAATCTATTATGATTCTTTATTCATTGCATCCCTTAATTTCAGAAGCAAATGCCACCAATTTTGTGTTGTGGCGTTATTTTCCAGCTTAATCTCTCTCCATCTTAATCGAGCCACACGTTCGGGAGCCAAATTTGTGGCGCTATTCTCCAGCTTAATCAGCCACACGTTCGGGCGAAATATTTGTAACCATCCATCTTAATCAGAGTGACAGAGATAACATTTTATATGACACCGATTATTTTTTTTTTTTTTTTTTTTTTTTTTTGTAATCTACGTCCGCCCCAACGTTAAGTTATAAGGGACGGTGAATGAATGGGGTGAAATGGTGCTCAAATGAGTCCAGGGTCCATGAAGGTTAGAGTTACCCGACATTCGTCTTGAAGGATAAGGGAAAACCCCGGAAAAACCTTATCCAGGTAACTCACCCTGGCCGAGATTCGAACTCGGGACCTCTTGAACGTGAGGCAGACTCGCTACCACCACGCTACCGAGGCGGGTTTTCATCGTCATGAAACAAGACTAAAGAACATATATCTATCTCAAGATTATAGATTTTCCGTAACTATCGTTACTCCTCTCTTAATTTTGTGATTGGCCGATGTACTGCTACGTCACCGCATTACGTAACACAATTATTACTACGGCCAATCACAAAATTACACATATATTTGTTTTTAATATTGTCATTACATGACCTACTAAGTCATATCAGAAAACAATATTCATATAAAAAGTTGTAACTAAAACACATCGTTACAGTGTGGAAGTGGATACTTGCGAAAACCCTTCCGAAAAGACTGTCTATAACCTCGTTGGATAGCCAGTAATCTATCTAAGCTAGCACCAAAGATTCTTTTAGGCGTCTCCCAACCCCATTTGGGAATGCACCAAATGTCCATGGGAAACACTGCTCCGTCGAGACAAACCCAATCCGGACAACTCTCCTAAGGGAGGGGCACTAACGTTCGCCTCGGAGTACTTTATTACCACCAGCGTTAGGGGTCGGAACGGTGGTTCCCAGGTGGTTACTGCTCAGGTTGTACTTTCGTATAAGTTCACAAATTTCGCTTCTGAAAATCAGTTCGTTTTTGGCGCCAAACTATCATAGTTTAGTTGTTACTGTTTGATTTTACATCAGTTCCTGTGTGTTTTAACCGACCCTGAACACAGTTCATCTGTACGGATAAAGTCAACATGGAAAATTCAATGCCATAGCCGGGATTTGAACCACGGATCTCTTGGTTTCCGTCCAATTGCTCTAACCCAATGAGCTACCATGGCCAACGTGTCGTCCTGACATTAAATTCTCCAACTGACTCATATGTTTCCCCGGTAAACCACTAGGGGCTCTCGCATCCGAGATACACCATTTGTGGCGACTTAACATCGTAAGTACTTGATTCCCAGGCTTCATCATTTAACTCTTATTATTTTAGTTAATTGGTGGAAATTACTCATTTCTTCACACTAGCCGCATATAGGCTAAGCTTTTGTATAGATAGAGTCAACACCAATTAACTTAAATAATAAGAGTTTAATGGTGAAGCCTGGGATTCAAGTACTTGGGATAGTAAGTCGCCACAAATGGTATATCTCGGATACGAAAGCCCTTAGTGGTTTACCGGGAATATATAGGTCAACTGGAGAATTTAATGTCATGACGGCACGTTGGCCATTGTAGCTCAATGGGTTAGAGCGACTGGACGGAAACCAGTAGATCCGTGGTTCAAATCCCGGCCATGGCATTGAATTTTTCATGATGACTCTATACATACAAAACCTTAACCTATGTGCGGCTAGTGTGAACAAATGATTGATATCCACCAATTAACAGTTCATCTGTTCCTCCGCATCCAGACAGACACTCGTCTCTGTCACTGATAGCAGATAGTGTTTACGACCCCAGCAGGGTTTGTGGAGGTCGACGCGTATGGCGGCTGTCGCTGTTCCCCACAGGATGATCAACGATACTGCCATCGTCATCTGTTCTGGCTTGGCAGCTGGTACTCAATTCCGGACAATCAACCCTATAAGTTATAGGAAACTTCCTGGAGGGAATCTCGGAGGTCAAAGGTTATTCTAACCCGGTTAAGAACAGATCATACACGCGCTACTACGGACTTGGTGACCCGGCCCCTCTCTCTATAAACGATACTGTCATCGTCATCTGTTCTGGCTTGGCAGCTGGTACTCAATTCCGGACAGTCAACCCTACAACTTATAGCTAACTTCCTGGAGGGAATCTCGGAGGTCAAAGGTTATTCTAACCCGGTTAAGAACGGATCACACACGCGCTACTACGGACTTGGTGACCCGGCCCCTCTCTGTGCACCACAAAAGCCCGTGAGCAATAGTCCAGTGTCCTGAGTGGCTTATGGCCAATTTCACAAACAAATGTTAAGACTTAACACGAGTTTAGACATAGTTAAAACAAAAATTGCATTTCACCAACAAGTGTTAGCGTAACACTCGTGTTAAATCTCATCTTAAACTAACAAGCCGAATTTGTAATGTTAAGTCCTTAATAATTGTAAATAGTCAGGATGGCGAGCATGAACTCAGCTGTTGATGTCGATTTGCTATATTTAAGCCCGTCTAAATAGCATTCGTAATAGAGTACGGCCTATGAGGAGAAATGATTTTGAGGAAAAGTGTTTTACGGAGGTACAGACTGTCGAAACATGTTGCTATGAAGGTTACTGCGGAAATACAAGAGAGGTTAGAACATGCATCTCCAAAGAATATGGCGATCTCGCCTTTGCTTCAAGTATCAATTAACTTTGCGATTTTATAATTCACTGAATTATGTGGATAATACATTGTCCACCTCCCGTCTTGAAACGTTCAAGTCACTTACCCTTCTTCGCTCCTCGTTTTAAATTTACGTAATACTGAGTTAGAACATGCATCGAAAGGAATATAACTATCTCGCCTTTGCTTCATGTATTAATAACTTTGCAATTTTATAATTCACTGAATTATGTGTATAATACATTGTCCACCTCCCGTCTTGAAACGTTCAAGTCACTTGTCCTTCTTCGCACCTCGTTTTAAATTTATGTAATAATGAGTTAGAATATACATCGAAAGGAATATGCCGATCTCGCCTTTGCTTCAAGTATTAATAACTTTGCGATTTTATAATTCACTGAATTATGTGGATAATACACTGTCCACCTCCCGTCTTGAAACGTTCAAGTCACTTGTCCTTCTTCGCTCCTCGTTTTAAATTTACGTAATACTGACAAGTTGTATGGTGCTTGTAGTAGTGACACATACATTTGAATTAAATTCGTTTCCAATATTTTCCCAGCGACATCTTTCTCTTTAACATTCACTGCATCCGTCCTCTTATTTTCCACGATATACTTACACTTCGTCACCATTTCAATTAACAATTCTTTCTCCGTCGATGAGAAATTTGTCTCACGGCTTTATTTATGATTTTGTTCATCCGCCATTTGTGCAGACGAAAATGAAAACAAAAGCGCATCGCAGCTCATCCATAGCCTTCTATAGCTGTGATATTTACAAGTTTCTTGGCGTTAACACAGGTTTGTTAACATTTTAAGAAAACAGGTTGGTGAAATGCAAGAAATTTAACATTAGCTTTAGCGCTGTGACAATTGTTACGTTACATTTGTTAACGTCAATTTTAACATCTGTTGGTGAAATTGGGCATTAGTCTTTCGAGATTTTTTAGTAATCTGTCATACTTTAAGTTCTCACTTACATTATATACCTGTCAGTAGGTCCTCAAATTCCACACTTGTACGTGATGAAAAACTGGAATACGATTTTAAATCTGCCCGCATTCTTTGCCGTCAATAGTCTGTGCTCCCGTACATTTTACGGACAAATAGTAAAAATTGTCAAGTATGCTAAGATATATTTGTAGTCAGTGCTGTAGTATTACGTGGAATTTTCCTTCATACCTGATTTCAATGACCTAAGGTTAAGTAATCACTGAAATGATAACCTAAACGAGAATCAATTAATCATTATGTATAACTCTGTGCCTAAACATAATTGCTATACAACAGAAAAAAATATTAAGAATAATGATAATATAATTTATAAGTGATTTAAAATAGACTTAATCTAGTTTTTTGTTAGAACCTGGACAGAAGATTAATAAAATAGTTTTTGAAGCAGGTCTTTCAAAACAATTAACTTTATCTGATTTTACATAATAATGTAAAATTAATTAATGTCCTCCAAGGTTAAGTCATATCAAACATGAATAAAACGATGTTCAAATGAATCCATGGTCCATAGAGCTTAGAGTTACAAGACATTCATCTTTCAGGATACCGAAAAACTCCAACAATAAGTCTTATAGAAGAATGATGAAAATGATGCTCAAATGAGTCCACTGTCCATAGTGCTTAAAGTTACCATTCATCTTTCAGGATAAGGGAAAACCTCCAACGTTAAGTCACATCACAAGATCAATGAAATGATGCTCAAATGACCTCAGGGTACATAGAGCTTAGAGTTATTAGACATTCATCTTTCCTAATAATCAAAAACCTCCAACGTTAAATTATATATTACGATGAATGAAATGATGTTCAAATAAGGCCAGGGTCCATAGAGCTTAGAGTCAACCCGACGTGCATCTTGCAGGATAAGGTAAAATCTCCAACGTTAAGTCATATCAGACGATGAATGATATGATGTTCAAATGAGTCCATGTTCCATAGAGCTTAGAGTTACAGACATGCATCTTTTAGAAATAAGAAACCCTCCAACGTTAAGTCTTAAAGGACAATGATTAAAATGGTGCGCAAATGAGACCAGAGTCCATTGAGCTTAGATTTACCAGACATTCATATTTCATAGTAAGAGAGAACCAACATTAAGTCATATCGGACCATAAATGAAATGAAGTTCAAATGAGTCCAGGGTCCATAGATCTTATAGTTACAAGACTTTCATCTTTCAGAATAAGGGAAAACCTCCAACGTTAAGTCGTATCGGACGATGAATGAAATGACTTTCGAATAAGTCCAGGATACATAACTCTTAGATTTACCACACTTTCACCTTCAGGATAAGGGTAAACCTCCGACGGTAAATCTTACAGGAAAATGATTGAAATTATGATAAAATGAGTCCAGGTTACATAGAGTTTAGATGTAAGAGACATTCATCTTTCAGGATAAGGGAAAACCTCCAACGTTAAGTCATATCGGACGATGAATGAAATGATATTTGAATGAGTCCAGGATACATAAAGCTTAGATTTACCACAGCTTCATCTTTCAGGATAAGGGAAAACCTCCAACGTTAAGTCATATCGGACGATGAATGAAATGATATTCGAATGAGTCCAGGATACATAAAGCTTAGATTTACCACAGCTTCATCTTTCAGGATAAGGGAAAACCTCCAACGTTAAGTCATATCGAAAGATGAATGAAATGATATTCGAATGAGTCCAGGATACATAAAGCTTAGATTTACCACACTTTCATCTTGCAGGATAAGGGTAAACTTCCGACGTCAGGTCTTATAGGACAATGATTGAAATTATGATAAAATGAGTCCAGGTTACAGAGAGCTAAAGTTACCAGGCATTCATCTTTCAGGACAAGGAAAACCTCCAACGTTAAGTCTTATAAGACAATGATGCTCAAATGAGTCCAGGTTACATAGAGCTTAAGTTACCAGGTATTCATCTTTCAGGACGAGGGAAAACCTCCAACGTTAAGTCTTATAGGACAATGATGCTCAAATGAGTCCAGGTTACATAGAGCTTAAGTTACCAGGCATTCATCTATCAGGACAAGGAAAACCTCTAACGTTAAGTCTTATAGGACCATGATGCTCAAATGAGTCCAGGTTACATATAGCTTAAGTTACCAGGCATTCATCTTTCAGGACAAGGGAAAACCTCCAACGTTAAGTCTTATACGACAATGATGCTCAAATGAGTACAGGTTACATTGAGCTTAAGTTACCAGGCATTCATCTTTCAGGACAAGGAAAACCTCCAACGTTAAGTCTTATAAGACAATGATGCTCAAATGAGTCCAGGTTACATAGAGCTTAAGTTACCAGGCATTCATCTTTCAGGACAAGGAAAACCTCTAACGTTAAGTCTTATAGGACCATGAAGCTCAAATGAGTCCAGGTTACATATAGCTTAAGTTACCAGGCATTCATCTTTAAGGACAAGGGAAAACCTCTAACGTTAAGTCTTATAGGACCATGATGCTCAAATGAGTCCAGGTTACATATAGCTTAAGTTACCAGGTATACATCTTTCAGGACAAGGCAAAACCTCCAACGTTAAGTCTTATACGACAATGATGCTCAAATGAGTCCAGGTTACATAGAGCTTAAGTTACCAGGCATTCATCTTTCAGGACAAGGGAAAACTTCCAACGTTAAATCTTACAGGACCATGATGCTCAAATGAGTCCAGGTTACATAGAGCTTAAGTTACCAGGCATTCATCTTTCAGGACAAGGGAAAACCTCCAACGTTAAGTCTTATAGGACAATGATGCTCAAATGAGTCCAGGTTACATAGAGCTTAAGTTACCAGGCATTCATCTTTCAGGACAAGGGAAAACCTCTAACGTTAAGTCTTATAGGACAATGATGCTCAAATGAGTCCAGGTTACATAGAGCTTAAGTTACCAGGCATTCATCTTTCAGGACAAGGGAAAACCTCCAACGTTAAGTCTTATAGGACAATGATGCTCAAATGAGTCCAGGTTACATAGAGCTTAAGTTACCAGGCATTCATCTTTCAGGACAAGGGAAAACCTCCAACGTTAAGTCTTATAGGACAATGATGCTCAAATGAGTCCAGGTTACACAGAGCTTAAGTTACCAGGCATTCATCTTTCAGGACAAGGGAAAACCTCCAACGTTAAGTCTTATTGGACCATGATGCTCAAATGAGTCTAGGTTACATAGAGCTTAAGTTACCAGGCATTCATCTTTCAGGAGAAGGGAAAACCTCTAACGTTAAGTCTTGTAGGACAATGATGCTCAAATGAGTCCAGGTTACATAGAGCTTAGGTTACCAGGCATTTGTCTTTCAGGGAAGGGAAAACCTCTAACGTTTTGTCTTATAGGACAATGATGCTCAGATGAGTCCAGGTTACATAGAGCTTAAGTTACAAGGCATTCATGTTTCAGGACAAGGGAAAACCTCCAACAAGTATTATAAGACAATGATGCTCAAATGAGTCCAGGTTACATAGAGCTCAGAGCTACCAGATGTTTCTCTTTCAGAATAGGTGAAAACCAACATAGTCATATCGGATGATGAGTGAAATGATACTCAATGAGTCCTGGGTCCATAGAGCTAAGGTTTACCTAAAATTCATCTTTTAGAATAAGGGAAAGCTCTGGAAAATGAACTTTATCAGCTTGACCGAGATTCAAACTCGGCACGTCTTGCATGTAAGGCAGATATGTTACCCTGTATTCATCGTTGGATATGACTTGACACTGTAGGACGTAATTTTTTTAAAAAATGCACTTCTAACAAGGTTACTAAATAAAGATTTAATTTGAAGGTACAAAATAAAGACGGAAATTAAGAAATCACCTGCTTTAAGGGTATGTAGGACTGAAATTTCATGAAAATCGTGAAAATAACGAATTTTTTTATTTTAATTCTATAGAATAATTTAGACATTCCCGAATGTGAAAAATGCATAATTTGCCTCCGGACGCCATTTTTAAATGCTTATTTAAATGTCGGTGGCCTTTAAACTCTGTCAGAGTCACGCCCTCTTTTGCCTACATCCACATTCTTGGCTGTTTTCCGTTCTTAAATTTTCAATTCAAGAAAAGAAAAATAAGGCTTTCAGACAAAATAGTTCCTAAAATGTTGGCAATATATCAGAGGCTGGCTTCTACAACATTACTAGAGAGGTGCAAAACAGGAAAGACACAGAATGCCAATGAATCTTTGAATCATGTCATATGGAATAAGTGCCCAAAGGAAGTTTTCATATCAAAACAAAAATTGGATCTTGCTGTTATTAAAAGCATCAGTGAGTTTAACATGGGTAGTCTTAAGTCATTGGAGCTGCAGCAAAATATCAGAGGTGAAAGTGTAGTAGACTCAGCAAGGAAAACTTCAGTGCAGCGAGATCAGACTCGTATCCTGCAAAGGAAAAAGCGAAGTTGTGCAGAAGAAAAGCAACATCTAAAGAAGAAAAAGGTGGAAAAAGAGCAACAGAGGAGAGGAAAAAGAAATCTGAGGGTCCAACCTATCAGCCTGGTGGATTTTAATGTGAGTTATGCAATCAAATCTTTAATCGCTGTTTTCTCAATGTTCATATTTTCAGCATTTTTCTTCCTGTAAATTGCTCCTTGCGATGCATTTTTTGTACTACATTCATGAAATTTCCTACACAGGTTCAGAATATCATGAGGAATGGAAATTGCCCTAGGTTTTATTGTGAAATGTATATAAGCATATATTTTTAATTTTCAAACACAAAATTTACAGTTTTTTAGACAAAAAAAGAATATTTGTAAATTAGAAAATTTTTGTGACCTAAACTAAAGTAGACACAGAAAAACCCAGAGCAATTTCAAAAAGTATGTGTATTATGAACATAGGGTTAAAATATTAGACCAAAATTCAAAATATTTTGTCGCAAGGGACCTTTTTAGTGGCGTAACAAAAAACATACAAAATTTATCATAATTTCTAAACTGCTGGAGAAAAATAGTTTAAATTTAGGTTGTGACATGTTTACATTATACTACACCTATGGTGTAAATTTGAAAAAGCTAGCATTATTAGTTCAGAATTTGAAAATTTCAGTCATACATACCCTTAAGATAGGAAATTATATAAAATGACGTAATAAATGTGCGTTTTCGTGATCTAGGTGTAATGTGTAAGTAGAGATGACGTAAGCACATACATACCTATAACCGGCCGATCGTTGAGAGCCGATGCAACAGTCCACACTAGTAAAAGTAGGTACATGCAGCGATACATCCTGAACAGCCAACTGTTTCAACATGACTGCACGACTCTCCTTATCAGTCATGTGAAGCGAGGGACTTTACCTCACTTCTTCCGGATCTAATTCATCCGCTCATATACATGCCGTAATTGCTATAAAAATATCTCACAACTTTATAAAACATTCTTTAAAATAAGTTATCCGCTTCATGTCAGAATTGGACATTTCTAGAAATCGTCGGTACAACGAGAATAGGAAAACAATTTAAGCGATAGTCAAATGTTTTAACGCTCGGTTCTCTTTGCATTTATTAAAAACGTCTCCACTGCTGATTGTGACTAAAGCTGGGATTTATTCGCACTATAAAGTATGGAGACATGCACGCATCTTTGCACTAAAAATCTGCTAAATACACTCTAATGCCAGATTTCACCAACATATGTTAAAATCGATGTTAACAAATGTAACGTAACAATTGTCACAGCGCTAAAACTAATGTTAAATTTCTTGCATTTCACCAACCTGTTTTCTTAAAATGTTAACAAACCTGTGTTAACGACAAGAAACTTGTAAATATCACAGTTATAGAATGCTATGGATGATTTTCTGAACGTACTCCGATGCGCTTTTGTTTTCATTTTCGTCTGCACAAATGGCGGATGAACAAAATCATAGATAAAGCCGTGAGACAAATTTCTCATCGACGGAGAAAGAATTGTTAATCGAAATGGTGACGAAGTGTAAGGAAAATAAGAGGACGGATGCAGTGAATGTAAAAGAGAAAGATGTCGCGGGGAAAATATTGGAAAAGAATTTAATTCAAATACATGTGTCACTACTACAAGCACCAAACAACTTGTCAGTATTACGTAAATTTAAAACGAGGTGCGAAGAACAAGTGCCTTAAGTTTCAAGAAGGGAGGTGAACAATGTATTATCCACATACTTCAGTGAATTATAAAATTGTAAAGTTATTAATACTTGAAGCAAAGGCGAGATCGTCATATTCCTTTCGATGCATGTTCTAACCTCTCCTCTACTTACGCAGTAACCTTCATAGCAACATGTTTTGACAGTCTACACCTCCGTAAAATGTTTTTCCTCGGATATTTCCTCAAAATCATTTCTCCTCATAGGCCGTACTCTATTATGAATGCCATTTAGACGGTCTTAAATATAGCAAATCGACATCAACAGCTGAGTTCATGCTCGCCATCTTGACTATTTACAATTGTTAAGGACTTAACATTAGAAATTCGTCTTGTTAGTTTAACATGAGATTTAAAACGAGTGTTACGCTAACACTTGTTGGTGAAATGCAATTTTTGTTCTAACTATTGCTAAACTCGTGTTAAGTCTTAACATTTGTTGGTGAAATCGGGCATAAATCTTTATATATGCATTTAAAATAAAGTACAATATTTTAGTTAATTGATGGAAATTATTCATTTCTCCACACTAGCCTTACATAGACTAAGGCTTCTGATGGATAGAGTCAACATAAAAAATTCAATGCCATGGCTTGGATTTGAACAACGGTTCTCCTGGTTCCCGTCCAGTCGCTCTTAACCTTTGAGCTACCAGGGCCAACGTGCCGTCCTGACATTAAATTCTCCATTTGACTCATATATTTCCCCTAGCGAGAGCCCCTAGTGGTCTACCAGGGAAATATATAATTCAATTGGAGAATTTAATGTCAGGACGGCACGTTGGCCATGGTAGCTCAAAGGGTTAGAGCGACTGGACGGAAACCAGTAGATCGTGGTTCAAATCCCGGCCATGGCATTGAAATTTTCATGTTGACTCTATCCATCATAAATCTTAGCCTATGTACGGCTAGTGTGGAGAAATTTTTCATTTCCACCAATTAACTAAAATAACAAAAGTTAAATGATGAAGCCTGGGACTCAAGTACTTACGACAGTAAGTCGCCACGAACGGTGTATCTCAGATGCGAGAGCCCCTAGTGGTCTACCGGGGAAATATATGAGTCAAATGGAGAATTTAATGTCAGGACGGCACGTTGGCCATGGTAGCTCAAAGGATAAGAGCGACTGGACGGAAACCAGGAGATCCGTGGTTCAAATACCGGCCATGGCACTGAATTTTTCATGTTCACTCTATCCATCATAAAGTACAATATTTCAACATTCTCATGTTTATTAATCTTGAAGTAATCAAATAATACATTCTTAAATACAGATACTGATAAAACAACATTCCAAATATTTAGCTTAAAAAAGAAAATCCCTAAACTAAATCTGCAGTTCAAGAAAACAAACCTGAAACAAACATATGAAGCAAAATATTTAGGAACCATTTTTGATTCAAAATTATCTTGGAGACATCATATTGAAGCAGTAGTAAACAAATCAACAAAAACATTTTCAATTTTAAAAAGATTAGCTTTAGTCAAGTGGGGCAGTAATCAGGAGACACTAAACACCACATACAAAACATTCATCAAGCCAATACTTCTTTATAATGCAGAGGTAATAATTACAGCAAACAGTTCTAACATAAATCACCTAGGAGTATGTCAGAATCAGGCCCTGCGACTAATAACCAGTGCAACAAAATCAACTCTAATCACGACAATGCAAGCCTTAACTCGGAACTATACAACAATCTAACTTTAGAGGAGCAGGCACTAATACAACATGAAAAAATGTTGCAGTTAAAAACAGCAACATGGGAGAAAAGATTATTACAACAAATCACGATAAAAACACAAACAAGTTTCCAACACAAAGTTATGGAATTAAAAATAGATCTCAATCTTCCTAATTCTAAAGAAAACATTTTAATCAAAGAAAACCCACTGACTTTCGAACCAATTAATATTCAATTAGATTTAGAACAAATAGTTACAAAATCTGAAACTTCCAAACCTGTACTAAAAGCACTAGCATTAGAAACTGTGAACAATAGATACCCACCTGAAGAATGGTTACATATCTACACAGATGGATCTAACTTGGACAACAACTCGGGAGCAGGAATTAAGTGTGCAGTGTTCTCATTCTATCAACCAGCAGGATACCACACAACAAATTTTGATGCAGAAGTAACGGCTATTCATATTTCACTCCAACACCTTCTATACAGAATAGATAAATTCAAAAATGCTGTCATACTTTCTGATCCTAAAACAGCATTATGTGCGATAAGTTCATACACAATGAGGTCAATCCAAATTAAAGAATGTCACAAAATGATCCAACAACTTCAAAAACTACATAAAAGAATTATATTACAGTGGATACCTGCACATTGTGGAATTGCTGGAAATGAATCAGCTGATTTTCTTGCCAAAAAAGGTGCAAATTTAATTAAACGTACCCTTTACATCCATAAAAATATTAATCAAAAGCAAATATAAAAGCAAACAAAACCAATCAATATCTAAAAAAGCCAAAGATAAAACATGAAACATTTTAATTAAAAATCCAGAAATTATTCCAGAAATCCCACGTAAAGCTGCAGTAGCAAATTTTTAGATTACTTAAAAACATATTTATTTCGCCAAACACTTACACAGAATAGGAATTTATACAAGTCTAAATTGCCCTCTGTGCAACAAAGAAGAGGAAATGACTGAAGAACATCTTTTAAACTGTGAAGTCCTACCTGCCGGACCCACTACACAGAAATATTGGAGAGCAAGAGAGCTAATGGCTTCATTGCCAAAGCCGAGCATTTGACAACAAAGAAGAGGAAATAACTGAAGAACATCTTTTAACCTGTGAAGTCCTACCTGCCGGACCCACTTCACAGAAATATTGGAGAGCAAGAGAGCTAATGGCTTCATTGCAAAAGCCTAGCATTTGACAACAAGTAAGAGGAAATGACTGAAGAACATCTTCTAACCTGTGAAGCTCTACCTGCCGGACCCTCTACACAGAAATATTGGAGAGCAAGAGAGCTAATGGCTTCATTGCCAAAGCCTAGCATTTGACAACAAAGAAGAGGAAATAACTGAAAAACACGTTTTAACCTGGAAAGCCCTACCTGCCGGAACCACTACACAGAAATATTGGAGAGCAAGAGAGCTAATGGCTTCATTGCAAAGCCTAGCATTTGACAACAAAGAAAAGGAAATAACTGAAGAACATCTTTTAACCTGTGAAGTCCTACCTGCCGGACCCGCTACACAGAAATATTGGAGAGCAAGAGAGCTAATGGCTTCATTGCCAAAGCCTAGCATTTGACAACAAAGAAAAGGAAATAACTGAAGAACATCTTTTAACCTGTGAAGTCCTACCTGCCGGACCCACTACACAGAAATATTGGAGAGCCTAGCATTTGACAACGAAGAAGAGGAAATGACTGAAGAACATCTTTTAACCTGTGAAGCTCTACCTGCCGGACCCTCTACACAGAAATATTGGAGAGCAAGAGAGCTAGTGGCTTCATTGCAAAAGCCTAGCATTTGACAACAAGTAAGAGGAAATGACTGAAGAACATCTTTTAACCTGTGAAGCTCTACCTGCCGGACCCACTACACTGAAATATTGGAGAGCAAGAGAGCTAATGGCTTCATTGCCAAAGCCTAGCATTTGACAACAAAGAAGAGGAAATGACTGAAGAACATCTTCTAACCTGTGAAGTCCCACCTGCCGGCCCCACTACACAGAAATATTGGAGAGCAAGAGAGCTAATGACTTCATTGCCAAAGACTAGCATTTGACAACAAAGAAGAGGAAATGACTGAAGAACATCTTTTAACCTGTGAAGCCCTACCTGCCGGACCCACTACACTGAAATATTGGAGAGCAAGAGAGCTAATGGCTTCATTGCCAAAGCCTAGCATTTGACAACAAAGAAGAGGAAATGACTGAAGAACATCTTTTAACCTGTGAAGTCCCACCTGCCGGCCCCACTACACAGAAATATTGGAGAGCAAGAGAGCTAGTGACTTCATTGCCAAAGCCTAGCATTTGACAACAAGTAAGAGGAAATGACTGAAGAACATCTTCTAACCTGTGAAGCTCTACCTGCCGGACCCTCTACACAGAAATATTGGAGAGCAAGAGAGCTAATGGCTTCATTGCCAAAGCCTAGCATTTGACAACAAAGAAGAGGAAATAACTGAAAAACACGTTTTAACCTGGAAAGCCCTACCTGCCGGAACCACTACACAGGAATATTGGAGAGCAAGAGAGCTAATGGCTTCATTGCCAAAGCCTAGCATTTGACAACAAAGAAAAGGAAATAACTGAAGAACATCTTTAAACCTGTGAAGTCCTACCTGCCGGACCCACTACACAGAAATATCGGAGAGCAAGAGAGCTAATGGCTTCATTGCCAAAACCTAGCATTTGACAACAAAGAGGAGGAAATGACTGAAGAACATCTTTTAACCTGTGAAGCCTTACCTGCCGGACCCACTACACAGAAATATCGGAGGGCAAGAGAGCTAATGAATTCATTGCCAAAACCTAGCATTTGACAACAAAGAAGAGGAAATGACTGAAGAACATCTTCTAGCCTGTGAAGCCCTACCTGCCGGATCCACTACACAGAAATATTGGAGAGCAAGAGTGCTAATGGCTTCATTGCCAAAACCTAGCATTTGACAACAAAGAAGAGGAAATGACTGAAGAACATCTTCTAACCTGTGAAGCCCTACCTGCCGGATCCACTACACAGAAATATTGGAGAGCAAGAGAGCTAATGGCTTCATTGCCAAAGCCTAGCATTTGACAACAAAAAAGAGGAAATGACTGAAGAACATCTTTTAACCTGTGAAGCCCTACCTGCCGGACCCACTACACAGAAATATTGGAGAGCAAGAGAGCTAATGGCTTCATTGCCAAAGTCTAACATTTGAAAACAATAACAACAATTTTTAATTAATATTTATTAGTCGCTCTTTCAGTCTATTTTAGTAGTCCTCGTGTTTATTGCAATAAATATTTTTCACCATTTTCTGGAAGAAACAGTTTTATTCTCTCATTTAAAATCTTTTTACATTTCTATGAGCAGTTGTTTATATACGTTCCGTAATCTATAACGTTTTGTTGCAGGACATGTATAACAATAATATAAAAGTAATATGGGTTTATTTTATTGAAAGTGGCATTGATTTTTAAAATATTCTGAAAATAAAATGTTTTAACACACTTATGCAATCCATATTTTCATTAATCCATCACTCAATTTCCATCAAAACAAATTAACTTTACTGCTCTTCTTCTTCTTCTTCTTCTTCTTCTTCTTCTTCTTCTTCTTCTTCTTCTTCTTCTTCTTCTTCTTCTTCTTCTTCTTCTTCTTCTTCTTTGCTTTGTCATATTCCCTTTACTTCTCCTCACACTTCAGAAAGTAATATTGGCAGCACATTAGTACAAGTTTAAAAGTGTATCTAAGACTATTAGTTATTTTTACTGAATTTTTATATGCTTTAATACTTGCATTACTTGACAATTTTCACCTAAATTTGCTTTCTACTTTTTAAAATATCTACCCCTAAAAAATGTGTACATTATGAACGGAGAATTTATTCCAAATTTTACAAGCATAAAATTATGATAAGTAATTTGAGGAATAATTTTAGATGGAATCAGTTGTTCTTTGACTGAGAAATGTCCAATAAAAATTGAATCCATGTAGTTTAATAGAATGCAGAGAAAAGTGTTCCTAAAGTGTGGAAAATACAAGTTGCAGTAAACTACCATTAAAGATAAATGAAAGCATAACAGTGGAGACTAACCAGGTTAGAACATCCAAATTAAAAACTCCTTATCAACTGTAAACCCCAAAATGCCATATATATATTTTTTAACGCCCAGAGTTAATATTTTTAAAGCACGAAAACCAAAAATTAATTTTTTGGGCCACCTAACAGCTGCCGAGTGTCTTTAAGTCATTCCCTGTATATCTTTTCACATAGGGCTTGTTTTTGCTGGAGTTAAAAAGCGGTAAATGTTTCTTGTTGGAAAAAATGTTCATAATGGGATCGTGATGTTGGCGTGTATTATAAGGTAGACTTGGATCTGTCAACAAGATAAGAGTCTGTACATAGACCTTGGTGACAGAAGCTGTACTGCCCTAAATCAACTGCTTTTTGTTCGTCTTCAAAGAATTTCAGATAAAATTAACTCGCTTTAACAGCACCTACACCTTTTTGTAGTAAGATTTTGGCTATCAGTTATGCAAAGTCGTCCAAAATTTAGAGAACTTCTAAAGTTAATCCCAAAAGTTCATTTCTCAAGAAAAAGTATATAGCGTACTAAGAACTATAAATGACACCAGGTCAAAAATTCATATTGGAAATACCAGCCCCGTAGGGAGTTTCGATAGATTCGAGATCTGAACTTATTTACCTATCACATACTGCTTTAATATTGGTCTGCAGGAGGGAGCTTTCCCAAATTATTTGAAAACAGCCAAATTAATTCGTATATATACGAAGGCTGTTCAACAAAGAAGGATCACAACTTTTTTTGACAACGTACCTTTACTCATCCTCATAATTTTGATGTTCCTTCTCAAAATAGTCTCCCCTGAATGCGATGCACATGTCCCAGCGTTTCTTCCAGTCTTCAAAGACATGCTGGAAACCATTTTTTGAAAGATCCTTCAAAATCGCCTCCGCAGCCTTCACCACTGCTTCTGATGATGGATAATGCCTCCCACGAAGGCGTTTCTTCAAGTAAGAACATAGAAAAAAGTCACATGGGGCTAAATCCGGACAATAGGGAGGGTGAGAGATGCACTTCACGTTGATTTTTGCAATATAATCAGGAAGAACATTGGCTTTATGCGGCCGCGCATTATCGTGGTGCAGAATCTGGCCTGCTTCACGGAAATGTGATCTTTTGCGCCTGATATGGACTCGCAATGTTTTCAGGACATCCCTGTAGTATTGTCCAGTTACTGATGTGTGTGCAGGTACAACATGCTGATAAACCATTCCATGAATATCAAATAATGAGATGACCGTAACTTTCCCAGCAGAAGCAACCACTTTTGCTTTTTTGGGGGGAGGTTGGTGCTGAAGGAGATTTTCACACTGAGCTTTGCTGTTTGCTCTCAGGACCAAATTAATGTAGCGAAGTTTCATCAGCAGTGATTACGTTTGAAAGAAACTCCAGATCTTCCTGTAACATCAACTTAAACTGCAGGTAGACCTGCATGCGAATGTCCTTTTGTTCGGGAATCAACAGTCTTGGAACCCTTCGCACACAAACACGTCTCATGTGTAATGTTTCTGTCACCAACGTGTGGGTGGTAGCCAATGAAATATTCAGTATTTCAGAAAAAAGGCAATTCGTCGATCCTCTCTCACAATGGCAGCAGCAGTGTTGATGTTTTCTTCCGCACTGGAGCACCGGGTCCACCTTCCTTTGAAATTGATTGTCTTCCCTCTTTAAACATTTTAAACCACCTTCGAGCGTTGCTGTAGGGAAGAACAGACTCTGCATAGGCATCCTGTTATATTGTATAGGCCTCAACTGAATATTTGTTGAGACGAAAGCAGAATTTCAAAGCCGCATATTGTTCCTCACCTGTTACCTTCATTGTGGCGTTAGGCGATACTGAACATGTCTGAACTTGCCTGGTTCCCACAGGCGGGAAACAGGAGTATCAACAGTGAAACTACTACGGCGTGTTTGTTTCACATTAAGCTAACAGAATATAATAAGATTGAATTTTAGTGCGAAAAATTATGACCGTAAAAAATTATGATCATTCTTTATTGAACAGCCCTCTTATAAAACAGGAATGCTATTTGAGTCTTGTAATTATCACTAATATCTCTTATTCCAGTTATTGGAAAAAACTTTGAATATGTATTATTTGAACAAGTGAATACATATTTTAAAAATTTTGATTTAATTAACAAAGAACAATATAGTTTCACTGAAGGTAAATGTGCTACTAAGCTAAACAAAGGCTGGTGACCATCATACATACCTTATTTGAAAATTGTGGGTATGTTTCAGCCAATTTATGTGACCTGAGTGAAGCTTTTGATTCACTTGTTCGTAATGTGATATTGGATAAACTTTCCTATTATGGTTTTTAAAGTAGTGAATTAAAACATCTGAAATCATAATTATCAAATAGAAAACAGACAGTTCATGTAAATGGTGAATTTCCAACAGTGTGTCATATTACTAACGGTATTCGGCAGGGTTCAGTCTTAAGTCCTTTCTTGTTTTTAACTGTAGTTAAAGATTTACCTTGAAATGTGCCTACTTATATAATAAGGTTTTCTAAGATACTACCTTTCTTAATATTGGAAATTATCTAAATGTATTTAAACAGTGTGTAGCAGTCGTGTCGAAATCATCTGAATGGATAGAAGCCAACAATATGTTCTTAAATAAATCCAAGACATGTTATATACCTTCAAACTCTTACCTAAGGATTTTAAATCTACGAATTAGACCTATAGTAAACTTTTGTGTTTATTCATTGACAACCACCTGTCTTGAACTCACATTTTGACTACTTGAAGAACAGAATTGTCAAGTATTATATTTTAATGAGAAATTTGAGACGATGCATTCCACTTGAATATGTTAGAGCTATGCATTTTGCTATTTTTGAATCAGTTATAAGGTATGGTCTAATTGTATGGAGTTGTAGTAGTAAAGTAAATGAAATATTTGTCCTTCAGAAGAAATTTATTAGAATAATAGAAAACTGTTCTTACTTAGCTCAATTATATTGTCACCCGAACGACGATACTCCCTATAGAACCGGCCGGCAGTAGGACCAAACGGGAAGCATTCATCCCACGCCTAACCATTTGTCTCGTGTCACTAACTGAAGGGATGATTAGGAGAGCGGCACGAGCCCTGTACCGTCTCTTTTCCCTCCCACCAGACGTCTCGAAACCTCGGGATAATTGTGCGCGCCGTGAACCTTCCAGAAACGGTGATCTTCCCTATATAAGGCCTGTAGTTGGCGAGGCAGTTCAGTCGTCTTGCACTCAGGCAACTCTATCCGATCTTCAGATGCACAATGCCCATCCACCTCAAACTGCGGACATACCGTGCGATCGTCCCGCCTCTGATCCTGTACGGATACGAGGTCTGGGGTTCGCTGGCTCATACCACCCTCCGCAGGCTGCAAGCCGTGCAGAACAGGGCCTTAAGGATGATCTACGGTACCGACCGCAGGTTCCCATCTCACTTCCTGCACAACCAGTCTGGCATACCATACGTCGTAGACGTCGTCCGCGAACGAACACGCACGTTGTATGCCAAGACCACTCCCCACCCTAACCAGCTGGTGAACACACTTGGTCAATACGACCACCGTCTCCCCAGGAGACGGAGGAGCTATCGCCTACCCAAGGACGCCCTTGGGAGGTAGAGTCTGCCTCTCCTTCCACCCCTAACAGTCACCGCCAGGTCACCTCGCGCCCTCGCCGGGGCTGGCAGGTTAACACCTGCAGTCGTTCCCTGGGCCGCGCGCACGACCTGGAAATACAAACACCATCAACCCAATTTCCATCTGGCCTCTCGCTACTGGTTCCACCACGGCTTGTCGGTTCGCTAGCGACCGCAAAAGTAGGGTGGAACGGGCACTGTACACTGTTCCCCCAAGGGGAATATCCCGGCACCAGAAGCATCAGTAGAGGCCAACTGCGCCGTCTAACATAACGACACGCAAGTTTGCGCAATAACTTACATCTATTTTACAGCACGGGTAAATCCGCACGGCGGATAGGTACCGTGGCGTGTAACCCTCCGCCCGGGAGAACCCGGGCGACCTGCACCTGCTCTTGGCTCTTGGCTTGGGCAGTTCAGTTCTTGGCGAGCAGCCGTGAGGAGCGCCCAGTGAGGGAACGGACTGGAAGACTGTGTACGTGCATCGGAGGAGTTGTACGTAACTGCGAGTGCAGAGTGGAACTGTGACGGACGAACTGGTGAATTGCATTGTGTGCGCTACGTAATTCTGTGTAATCGGCAAGTGTTCCAACTGTAATGTGGTAGAAATAAAGGACATTTTGAGTTTGTGCAATTGGACTTTTAATTTCACGCACCCATAAAGTCACAATATTTTGGATATTTTAATTTCATGCATGACACTCAAAATAACCATTCTTTAAGAAGTGACTTTCATGGGTACTACATCAGGGGTAACAAATAGAAATTTGCCTTATTTACATTTTCAAAAATATATAAGCAGTACCTAATGGTGTAAAACGTTTACATATTAAACATTTCAAACTTAAAGTATATGCATTGCTGGTGCAATATCGACTGCATTGCATTCAGCAATGTTTTAATCATAAACTGTATATTTGATAAAAGACTATACGACTTTTTTATTTAGACATTTTCAAATGCGATTTCTATTTATTAAGATTAATATTTTCTCCCAAAATACTTATATGTGTCCATTTCATTGCTTTAGTTATTTAAGTTCTAGACTTATTTCACGGTTAAATGTCAAAAAATGATCTGTCACCGCAGACTTATTAATCTGTTTATATTTAAAATTCCTAAAATGTTTCTTTATTCTGGTTTCCACATTACGTTTGGTCCTTCCGATGTAAACCATCGCAATGGAAACAATTAAGTTGATAAATACCAGACTTTTTAGTGTCAGGAATACAACCATTTTTACAAAAAATTGTATATTATATTTAGTGTGAGGAACCAACATTATATCACATTCTTTAACAAATTTTGAAACGTTTTATCACTCCAGGGATAGTAAGTAAATGTTTTAATATTTTCATTTTTAATTAATGATCATATTTCTCATTTGAATTTATGGTAAAAGGTCAGCCAAACCAACAATGGATTAACAATATGGAGGAAGCATAAATCCCATGGGAGTATAAGTAGATACTCCCTAAGTGCCATCTCTCGGTTTTATGTGGAATACACTTCCTGTTATATTGTCATAAAGTAAAAATTATATATATTTTGACTTCATGGGTTGGGAGAATCAAAAGTTTTGTTTGCAGAAATTTAAAACACTCTTTAATGCAGTAAACAGAAGCTTTGTACAACCCTTGTAGAAAATTCCAGCCTTCTCTCTCGGCAGGCGTCCAGCTCTGCGCGCCACTGTTTGTCCCTTTCTTTCCTATCCACGTGTACAGCTCTGGCTTTGAGGCAGCTCTCTGTTTCTTTCTTTCTTTTTTTTTATCATTTACATCTTCCAACGTTAAGTAGTTTCCAACGATGAATGAAATGATGCTCAAATGATTCCAGGAATTTAGAGTTACCTGACATTGAGCTTTCAGAATAAGATAAAATTTCTGGAAAAAATAACTCATCATCAGATTCCAACTCAGGACCCTTTGAACGTGAAGCAGACCGCTAGCATCTATGCTACAGAAGCGAGCCACTCTACTACAAACTCTCTTACATACCTACTCCATGCTAAAAAAGATAAATAGTTTCTTAATGTTAATGTTCTTTTAGGTACAAGGGCATATGAGGATAAAGTAGATAGAGGAGGATGAAGGATAAAGTAGATAGTAAAATTTTTACGAGGTTTCTATATGACAGTTTTGAACTTCTGTTCCCTTTCATAGCCAAGGGATAACAAATAATGGCGTCCCATAAAAAATACAAGGGCTGTTCAATAAAGAATGATCATAATCTTTTTACGGTCATACTTTTCCGCACTAAAATTCAATCTTATTATATTCTGTTAGCTTAATGTGAAACAAACACGCCATAGTTGTTTCATTGTTGGTACTCCTGCTTCCCGCCTGTGAGAACCAGCCAAGTTCAGACATGTTCAGTATCGCCTACCGCTGCAATGGAGGTAACACGCAGTTAAAGTTGATGTTAGAGGAAGATCCGGAGTTTCTTTCAAACGTAATCACTGCTGATGAAACTTGGCCATCATTTTGATCCTGAGAGCAAACAGCAAAGCTCAGTGTGCAAATCTCCTTCATCACCAACCCCCAAAAAGCAAAAGTGGTTGCTTCTGCTGGGAAAGTTATGGTCATCTCATTCTTTGATATTCATGGAACAGTTTATCAGCCTGCTGTACCTGCACACACATCAGTAACTGGACAATACTACAGGGATGTCCTGAAAACATTGCAAGTCCGTATTAGGCGAAAAAGACCACATTTCCGTGAAGCAGGCTGGATGCTGCACCACGATAATGCGCGGCCGCATATTGCCGATGTTGTTGCTGAATATCTTGCAAAATCAACGTGAAGTGCATCCCTTACCCTCCCTATAGTCAGGATTTAGTCCCATGTGGCCTCTTACTATTCCCTAACTTGAAGAAATGCCTTCGTGGGAGGCATTATGGATCATTAGAAGCAGTGGTGAAGGCTGCGGAGGCGATTTTGAAGGATCTCTCAAAAAATGGTTTCAGCATGTCTTTGAAGACTGGCAGGAATGCTGGGACAAGTGCATCGCATTCAGGGGAGACTATTTTGAGAAGGACCATCAAAATTATGAGGATGAGTAAAGGTACGTTGTTAAAAAAAATTGTGATCATTTTTTATTGAACAGTCCCCGTACTTTTATTGAAAATTTTATACATACAACAAGAACATCTCGGAAATCGTTAAGTCCACACACACATACATACACAAAAGTAATGTTTGACATTAATTTCAAGATTTACTGAGCTCACATTTCTTTGTGAGATAAGATTTCTAAGCTTTACGAGTTGTGCAAAAGTCATTCAGAATGAATAGGACTTCTAAGGACATTCATAGAAAATTCAAGATGTCTATTTAATTTTCTATTGGAGACAGCTTTGAGAAAAACAAAATTTTTCAAAGTATAGCTCACAAATGATATGGTAAAGTTCTAGAAAATCTTTGGGAACTCAAAAATGGAGTTTGAATTCGAGTTCACAGCTATTCACAGGCTTCTTGTATGTCCATGTTAACCACAACATGATCTTCACAAGCTGACCTCGTTGATGGCACTTTAAGAGAAAGTGCATCTGCTCCCATGTTGGCACGAAAACAGTTGCTTTGCAGTGCTGATCTAGTTGAAGAGGTAAACCTGTTCGAATCCTGAGTCTGGACTATAAACGGGAGCGTAGTTGTAGATGAGAGCTTGGTTCTCTTCTCGTGACGTAGCAAAATGGTGGTTGTTTCTTCGAGCTGCAACATTAATACGAAACATATCGAAATATAACAACACTGTGTAGAGTCTGTCTAGTGAACGGGAATGCAGTTTGCCGCTCAAAGGAAACTACCCTCCCGCCGAATAATGACCGTCATAAATCTATTTCCACACTTCAGAAATGGAACACTGTCGTTGAGGACCAATAGCAACTGTGATTTTCTCGAAGAGACAGTCACATGTTTACTCCACGTGGAGTCTCAGTTGCCAAAGTTCCAACTTCCAGTTGATCTGTTTCATTACGTGCAGAAAGTCGTTGTGTCACGATGTGGAGACCATGGGAGAGAAATGCGGTGGTAAATGCAAATGAAGTAGTAGATAACTTTCAATCAAGTGAAAGTAATCAAAGTGATGACAATAGTGTGAATAACTGTGCCGATTTATATTACTGGAAAAGCCTCAAAAAACAAAGTTATAACCTGAACTGTTTCTAAGCAAATTCAAGCGCTTGTTTTGGACACATATAAATATGTGCTGACAAATAATCTTGGTAAGTGGTCGTGCAATGAACATGATGATAAATTCTGGGTATTCACAGAAATACAGTAAGAAATACTGTGACGAAAGGAATACCAAAGACGCCGATCAGGTGTGAAAACAAAAGGAAACGTTTCTCTAAAGTAGATAATTTCAGATGCGATTTAATTCGTCGAGAAATTTATAGATTCTATGCAAAAGGGAGAGCGCCCACCTTAGACGAATTGGTTGCACATTTGCAAGAAATTTGTGATTTTCCTTATGGGCACTGAACTTTGCGCGGCCTCCTAAAGGAGCTGGGTTTCAAATACCGCACTTTGAATAAGATAAGGGTTATTATGGAATCCAGTAGAATTGTAGCTTGGCGAAGTAAGAAAGTATTGCAGTGGTGGACATAAGATAATTTATTTAGACGAAACCTCGTACGATACCCATGACGTATCGAGAGAGGTGGCAACCTTGCAGAAAGGTCTGGGAGAAGAAGGGTCTGTGTTGTAAAACGATTATAAGGTTTCGTCAAAGGCAGCGGCCGACGTGCACATGAGTTAACTAAACAGACTTTACGTATAGTCCCTCCGGGCTTAAAGCGGGAATGCATATAAACATTGTGGTTTGTATCGCTCCGCCAACAAACAGGTATTGACGTTCTCTGCCGTCAGATGTTTACACCTGACTCTTATTGCTGTAGTAATGTAGGGTTAGAAAAGCACGTGGCTGAGATTTACTAAATAAACTAATTAAAATAAACTGCTAAAGAAGAGTTATGTTGTAGGGAAAGGTCGTGCAGTATCGACCGGGTTAAGTTTTTTGAGTTCACTCTGTAACTGTGGGGGTTGATCAGAATCTTACTCTATTATTCTCTTATCTCAAGACGTGTTCTATAAATAGTATAATGTAATTATTTTAGTTTTTTTTATTTTGTAGTACTTTATTACATCGAAAGTAAAAAAGCTAGATTGTCAGTGATACATTACATTGCCACATATACAACAATAGTGGAATACAAAGGTACAGGAGCTTATTGTCACTATTTCTGCTTAGTTCACAAATGTTTAGCTCACTGGTTTACAGAGATCGCAAATATAATGCTGCTATAGGCCTCAGAATATCTTCCGTGAGCTAAGAGCTTCACTAACCACCATCAAGCACTCAGAGCAAAGAACTGAAGAGAGGAAGAAGATATCTGACTATAGCGTACGTGGATGCACCAGCTTGCTACTGCTTACACATGGAGGCGAAAAGGGAAATCACAGTAGTGGCCAGGGGCGGTTCCTCCATAAGGTTGTAGGTTTGCGCTACACCCACTGATTCTGAATATACAACAGGTGCATTTTGCACATTAACGCTGTACTTGTTTGCATTGTTTTATATAAAAACATGTTTCAATTACGCTTATCGTCTGTAGCTGCCCATGACCACAGAAGTCGAAATAAACAGTGATTAGCTGTAGGAGCCGCAGGTTTGCAGTGAAGAGTTAACCTAAGATTTCGCCCAAATGTTGGCTCTCTGAGGGGGCTGCGGGAAGGTGAAGAGATGCGAGTGGCTTCTTATACATTGCTTAAATGGAGGTTTATAAACCTAGCTCCTCCTACTCTTAGCAACGGCTATAGCGTGACCTTCAGGCTTAGCTTCTGTGTGCTCTGCTTTTCGAACACAGGGAGAATTTAATTAAATGCATGGAGGTTATTCAGAAGAGAGCTCTGTTAAACAACAACGCCACACCTGTTCAGGCTTCTGGGTTTATGGCCACTTTGAAAAATTATAATTTTGTGTTCTGGCTGTCTTTCTTCTACAAGATCATGCCACATGTGGACATTTTGTACAATCAGCTGCAGAAACGAGACTACAATGCAACGTTTGCCATCGCCCAGCTAAACGCATTTGAAAGGGAAGTGCAAAAGGCAAGAAATTGCGTGGATATCGAGGAACACGAAGAAACTGCAATTAAGAGGAGAAGGATAGAAGATCATGATGTGAAAAGAAGAGAAGCTCTTGAAGTATGTGACATTCTTAGAGAAGCAAAGGACAGATTTAGCTTCACGGGGCATCTGGTAGCCTAAACTTTGTTTCATCAAGAAAATTTCTAAGACATTTCCAGAGGATTCCCTTAGAGAAACAATAAGGTTCTATCCTTTTATCATTGGAACAAAAATTCGTAGAGAACTGACTGTAATTTACAGTCGAGAGGAATTTCGTGGAATGTCCGGCGCTTTGTGCTTGATGGACTTCAATAAGGAAAACAATTTATGTACTACATTCAGCGAATATGTCAAACTCCTCCGAGTACTGTTAACTATGCCAATGTGTACCGCTGAAGCAGAATGCTGTTTCTCAACTTTAAAAAGAATAAAAGCTTTCCTTAGAAACACAATGTCACAGGACCGATTGTCAGCATTAGCAATGCTTTCAATTGAGAGAGAGTTTGTTATGAAGATCAGCGACTTCAATGCAAAAGTTATCGATAGATTCTCCAGGTCTAAGGAGAGTAGAGCAGAGAATCTGTATAAATAGGTGGGTCATTACTACTCTGTATTTTATTTTTCATTTGTGCACCACCAATAATTTAACCCACCAGCCGCCACTGGTAGTGGCCGGTACTGCATGCCGGCCGATACTGCACGACTCTCCCCTATAACTTTGTGAGTAAACACTTACTAGATTAAATACCTTATATATAGTAGGAGGCTCATTGTTTAAAAGAAAATATGCACTTTAAAGGGAATAGCATTTTTAACAAAACCATTTGCTTGCTTTAAAACATACAATGGCATTTACCTTTTCTTTTTAGAGGCTTTTACAGTTCCTGCTCGTTCAGTTTTGGTTCTCACATTTTAAACTGTGTTCACAGATAGACCAGTTGCTTCAGACGACAGTTTAGTTATGACTTTTACAGGCAGGGTGTCATAACGTTGAAAGAAATAGCTAAACACGTTTATACAAGAGTCTTTTTAGAAGTTTTTCATTCTTATGCTTGACGGGCCCAAATGACCTTGTTGTCGACGGGCCCTAAAACACCACACACTCACTCACTCACTCACTCACTCACTCACTCACTCACTCACTCACTCACTCACTCACTTCTTATGCTTGTGTACACTACTCAGAGAAACTCAGCACCTCGCCATACTGACTTAACACGCAATACTAATAGGACGAGTGGAAGAGCATCGCTTCACTGCAGTAAACAATGCAATCGGGCAAGTACCAAGTACCACGTGACAATAAATGGAAGTAAAATGATTCACTCCGTTCATTACTTGAATGTATCAAATGAGCAATAATATTTGCAATGTAATAACGAATTGTTTGTACTAGCGTTTCACTGTTTCACTTGCTCTTAAAGTTGTGTTACGACGTAATGTTGGCATTCATACAGAGTTTAAGGCCGATTGGGTAGGTTAAGGCAATCAATAGGAACATCCCTATTTATCTACATTTTCGTGGATAAATAGGAACTAAGATGTAGAGAATAAAATTTGAATTGAAGCTTTCCTGGCGACGAATATGCTCAAGTTGTTCTCGGGAAGCAAGCCAGGTGAAAAGACGATTAGAAATCGACTTTTCGGGAGTGTGCATCTCTCCCATCATCAGGATATTTATTAAATGTTATAACGACAAATGAAATACTGGATACAACACAACTATAAACAAAGACAAAACGCTATCAAAATTCGCATTACTGAACAAAAGACTGTTTTCATTAAATTAAATGCCAGACCAGGAGATGGCGTGAGTATAGAAAATTAATTGTGTCAAAGAAATGGAACTACTTAACTTGATTATCAAGCTGTATTGATCTGTGCTTCTTAAGTCGACGTATTTCCATTTTAAGGCCGGTTTCCAAGTGGAGCTGAACAGAAATCCAGCATCACGGCTAAGCATGCTCCTCTCGGAGGAAACGGTCAAAGCCTCCTTAATTCTCCGCTCCCAGTAACTGTTGCATTTTGCCAATATGGTCGTCTCCCGAAAGTGGCCTCTATGGTCGTTATCAAAACAATGCTCTGCCTGCCCAGACTTCTCAGGTTGCATTAAACGAATGCTCCGTTCATGTTCGTTTATTCGTTGAAAGCATTCTCTGTGAACGTGGGACACCGTATATAGGACAAACCGGAAGTACCATCGCTACTAGAATAGTCGAACATGAACGGAGCATTCATTTTATGAAACCTGAGAAGTCTGGGCTGGCAGAGCATTGTTTTGATAATGACCATAGAGCCAATTTTCGGGAGACGAGCATCTTGGCAATATGCAACAGTTACTGGGAGTGGAGAATTAAGGAGGCGTTGGCCATTTCCTTCGAGAGGAGCACACTTAATCGTGATGCTGGATTTCAGTTCAGCTTCTCTTGGAAACCGGCCTAAAAATGGAAATCCATCGATTTAAGAAGCAAATATCACTACAGCTTGATAATCAAATTAACTAGTTACGTTTCTTCTGACCCAATTAATTTTCTATACTCACGTCATCTCCTGACCTGGCATTTAATTTACATAAAACAGTCTTTTGTTCAGTAATGCGAATTTTGATAGTGTTTTGTCTTTGTTTATAGTTGTGTTATATCCAGTGATTCATTTGTGGTTGTAACATTTAATAAATATCCTGATGATGGGAGAGATGCACACTCCCGAAACGTCGATTTTTAATCGTCTTTTCACCTGGCTTGCTTCATAAAAAAACTTGAACAAGATGTAGAGAATATGCACAATTTCTGAATGGATTTGTATGTTTATATAAGAAAACCGCGATAAAGACATTAGCAATTTTTATGTGCAGCTTGTTACCGAAGCTGAAAAAGTGTCATTCTTTTTTATTTTCTTTTAAGTGTTCCAAAATCTTAGATATGCATTGAGAGAAATGTGCTGTAAATACATTACCTTCGTTTACCAGGAAGTTTCCGAAGTACTGACTGACTAGAATAGCGTCTGCAAAGTGTGGAATGTTACTCTTGGGTGACCATTCGAAGACATTCTTCTCTGGATGGAACTGAAGACCATAAAAGGGATATTGACGGTGTTCGAAACTGGATACAAACTGCAGACCGTTCACGTCATGGTTCAGAGTCAGTACGTTCCAGTAGGTGTCAAGGCCGTGCTTCTTTAGGCTCTGTGAACATAATAAAAGGTGCGGTGAGTCAGAGGAGGCCACAGGGCACAGAGATTCGTACAAATATCTTGTCAGGGTGTAAACAAAAAAGCTGTTTGGCATCCTGTACAAAATAAAGAGGAGTAAATAGCTGCCTCAAAAAAATTCCTCGATAAAATAATCCCACCTCATCCTGCAACCATCAAAATTAGCAACCTGCGGTCAGATCAAAACCTGGGTGGGTACGCAGCAAAAACCTTCTGGCTGGTAACAGCCTGTCAGTATCGACTTGGACTTGGATCTTACAAGAGAACTATCACTATGCTCACAACTGTAAACACTTGAGAGTTTGACGGCATCATCTCTGCTCTATGTGGAGGCTGTGTGCCAAAAATCGGGTGTGGAGTATAGCTAGAAGTACCCGAAGGTGAGTCTAGAATATGTAGGAATACACAGGCATAGTAACATAGTGGTGCGGGAGGATTGTTTAACCCTGACAAGCAGCGGTCTACAGCACACTCGTAACAGAGCTGGCGAGGGATGTTAAACACCTAATCCTTGTTTCACATAAGCTTGCCCAGTATCTCTTAACGGTCACGTGACCTTACTGTTGTGCGGTAAAAATTAGCTCGTTATTTAACATGGTGATATATCTTTATATGTTGGAAGAGAATTGTCAAATTTATATGTGTGCTGTGCCGAGTGAGAGAGCTAAATTATTTTATTGATCGTTTATAGCGCGTGTACTTATTATATGTATAATGGCAGAGTCTAGCGCCAGTTTTTCGCTGAAGCATCGCAAGGGAAAACCTCTACAAAGCGGCGAAATGCACTCACAGAGAAGAATCCGTCTTTGTCAGTGAGAGAAGTCGAACAGCTGTGCTCTGAACTTACAGGTGTGCTAGATGCGTACGAACATCGTGACATGAAATTGAGACAACAGGAAAACTTACCACTCCAGGGGCGATATTGCTGTGTGGCGAAGACGTTATTTTAGGACAACCACACTGTACCGAGATACAAGTCGCAAAATATACTACCTTGACGAGATTTGGGTGAATGAAGAACACATGACAAGTATGGCGTGACACGACTGTTAAGACTGAAAAACAAGCATTGTTGCAAGGTATGTGTGCTGGTTTAAAAAATCCCAGCGGAAAAGGCCGAAGGCCTTTCATTCCAGTTTCATTGCTCATTCATTCAGTTTCAACTTGCTCAGTTTCATTATAAACTTCATAATTTTTGCATGCCTTCACATTCTTATTTGTATGATTTTATCAATCTTCCTGGAAATTATTATGACGTTTACTGCAGGTTTCAATGTGACGGGAAGGCACCGCCTATGGCTTATGGCGCAAAAGCATTAGCCAATTAGGATGAAGGGGAAGGCAGTTGCACGCGGAGTGAAACTTGTCAGCGGGGCAAGGTTATATGAAACAGAGATTACATGCACGTGGTCGCATGTGGCACTTTGCAGGTGTCAGTTCTGGACGTTGCAGTTCTCCTCCGCAGCAGATTTTTGGTGCACATAGTTTTTATACAGCAGGCATTGTGCATTCAGTCCTGCGCCGTGCTGTAGTGGGCTAAGTCATCATGCTTTGGTTCCCTGCCACAGAATGCAGTCCCGGTTCGATCGTATCCCTACAGTCTGATTTTTAAAAGAAGATACGTGAAGGTCATCAGGCAAGGGACCCGAAGGGTAAGAGGAGAAGGTCGTTGCTATGGTAACATAAACAAATGTTGCCAGATTGGATACACTGGTGAATCACATACTCCTCAGCTCAGTTATCACTCGTTGTATGCAGGAAACAGAGTTTGCCTAGTTGCGCAGTGTATTGTTAGCCTACTTTGTTAGAACACAAAGTACGTTTTTATGGAAGCAAGACGTAGTTGCGGTAGGATTGGAGGTGGACCGAGGAATGTATCAATTAAATTGTATGTAGAAGAAAGATGAGAAAATAAATACTAAATACTGAAAATACTGAAACAAGCATTAGATCTGGCAGCATGTATGACTCATGTGCACCCTCATACACTCATTTCGTAGTAAATACGGCAACTACCAGAGCACATAAACAGTTCAAGTTCCTCCCCCTTTCATTCCCCGCTAGCCTTCTTGTAGTGTGCAGACGGTACTGGTATTCAACCAGTTGAGCCAAAATTCACGGCAAGGAGCGACTCGAGTAAGAAAACTCTATTGCGCATGCCTCACGCACCTCAACGCCACGAGCAACTGAACGAGAACCGGGAGAACAATGGTTCAATTCTCGCCTATGGCATTGAATTTTTCATTCTTAATCTACCTTTTCGAAAGCTAAAATTTATTTCAGTAATTAACATGGAATTTAATACCTTATCGTACCTTTTCAGTAACACAATACTTATGGAAGTTTATAGTGGTATTTTGCGTCTTCAGTGAAGTAATAATATTCTCAGGTGCTTTACCGTACAGTCTGCTCTTCAGGTAACCTGCAACAAAGCAAAAATGTCTTATTATTGCAGCATATTTAAATAATATAAAATACATTAGTGCCCGATTTCACCAACAGATGTTAAAATCGACGTTAACAAATGTAACGTAACAATTGTCACAGCGCTAAAACTAATGTTAAATTTCTTGCATTTCACCAACCTGTTTTCTTAAAATGTTAACAAACCTGTGTTAACGCCTAGAAACTTGTAAATATCACAGTTATAGAAGGCTATGGATGATTTTCTGAACGTACTCCGATGCGCTTTTGTTTTCATTTTCGTCTGCACTAATGGCGAATGAACAAAATCATAAATAAAGCCGTGAGACAAACTTCTCATCGACGGAGAAAGAATTGTTAATTGAAATGGTGACGAAGTGTAAGGATATCGTGGAAAATAAGAGGACGGATGCAGTGAATGTAAAAGAGAAAGATGTCACGGGGAAAATATTGGCAACGAATTTAATTCAAATGCATGTGTCATTACTACACGCACCAAACAACTTGTCATTATTACGTAAATTTAAAACGAGCTGCGAAGAACAAGTGACTTAAACGTTTCAAGACGGGAGGTGAACAATGTATTATCCACATAAATCAGTGAATTATAAAATCGCAAAGTTATTAATACTCGAAGCAAGGGCGAGATCGCCATATTCCTTTCGATGTATATTCTAACTCATTATTACGTAAATTTAAAACGAGGTGCGAAGGACAAGTGACTTGAACGTTTCAAGACGGGAGGTGAACAATGTATTATCCACATAATTCAGTGAATTATAAAATCGCAAAGTTTTTAATACTTGAAGCAAAGGCGAGATCGCCACATTCCTTTCAATGCATGTTCTAACCTCTCTTGTACTTCCGCAGTAACCTTCACAGCAACATGTTTCGGCAGTCTATACCTCCGTAAAACAGTTTTCTTCAGATAGTTCCTCAAAATAATTTCTCCTCATAGGCCGTACTCTATTATGAATGCCATTTAGACGGTCTTAAATATAGCAAATCGACATCAACAGCTGAGTTCATGCTCGCCATCTTGACTATTTACAATTGTTAAGTACTTAACATTAGAAATTCGGTTTGTTAGTTTAACATGAGATTTAACACGAATGTTACGCTAACACTTGTTGGTGAAATGCAATTTTTGTTATAACTATTGCTAAACTCGTGTTAAGTCTTAACATTTGTTGGTGAAATCGGGCATAGATGTCTAATGGCTAATATAATAATACTAGCTGAAATACTGTGCATTGACTTGGTTTAACGGTGGGTTAGCCCATGGCTTTGCGTTTTGGGGGAGTGCAATTTCAAGGGTTAGTTAAAATACTTACGAAACTGTAGGAACGAAAATAAACAAAAAACATTTACAAAATCACTGTTGGACACCACAGTAGTAAAAAGGCAATTTAAGTATGAGATTACCAATAGACTCTGAAAAGCTGCAAATATTTGTAAATAATTAATTAAACCACATCAATATCAAAGAGTACTGTTAACAATAGACCTGAAATCTTTCAAATATTGTGAAAATTGAATAATGTGAACAATGTCTCAGCTCGATGACACAGTGGGAGAACTTTACTATCGAATACAAATACTGTAACAAGAATAGGTTGCACCTCAAATATAAAAAGCAACCACACTGGTATCGAATTGAGATATCGTCAAGTAAAGCATGTACACTGCGATCCATATAAATCTGAACCATTTCAATAGGCCATAACTTTTAAACCAATAATAGGACACACGTGCAACTTGGGGAGAGTATAATACAGAATTCGAAGATTACATTACACTATTTCCATCTCAGAGAAAATGTTGGAAGTGTCCTCCACCAGCATCTATACATGTTTGTACTCGTCTCACCATATTCTCTGAAGTTTTAAGGAGAGTATCCTCGCCAAAGTTACTTATTTCGGTTCGGATGAATTCCTTGAGAACATCAATAGTCCGTGACCTATTCTTGTACACTCTATTTTTAGATAACCCCACAAAAAAAAAAGATCCGGTGAGGTTGGGTCAGGGGATCTGGGGCGCCACAGACCTTTTGAGATTATTCGATTATTATCAAAGAAACTGGTTACAAGTTCCATGGTGTCGTTGGATGTATGGCACGTTGCTCCATCTTGCTGGAAATAACCTTCCCTCAATTCGATATCATCTCCGTAAAACTTCAGAGAATATGGTGAGACGAGTACAAACATGTATAGATGCTGGTGGAGGACACTTCCAACATTTTCTCTGAGATGTAAATAGTGTAATGTAATCTCCCAATTGTGTATTATATTCTGCCAAAGTTGCACTGTGTCCTATTATTGGTTTTAAAGTCCGTCTCGGTAGCGTAGATGGTAGTGTGTCTGCCTCACGTTCAAGAGGTCCCGAGTTCGAGTATCGGTCAGGGTAAGTTACCTGGATAAGGTTTTTCCGGGGATTTCCCTTATCCTGAAAGACGAATGTCGGATAACTCTAAGCTCTGTGGACCCTGGGCTCATTTGGGCATCATTTCATCCATTCCATTCATTGTGCGATATGACTTAACGTTGGAGGACGTAAAATTGCACAAAAAAAACTATGTGATGGAGCATGCTGTTTAATAAATTTTAAAAAAAAGTTTGTTTTGAGTTAAGGAGCAGGGTGTTAGTTATATCACTTTTACATAAATTTAAGCAAATGTTAACTCACAATTTTCACTAACCTTCATTTTTTCCGTTAAGTTTTGAAGCCGTTTTCTTTTCGCATTTCTTGCTTGTCTTGCCTCTTGAACACAGGTACCTCCATGCCTCGGCGTTACCTTAAAGGAAAAAATATATAATTTTTAACTAGTTTTGTATAATTCAGGATTACCTTATTTTCGAATGAGCCCATGTAGGACTACGCAAAGTATAGTGTGATCCATATAAATCTGAACCACTTCAATAAGCCATATTTTCCCTTTGAAAGCTTTTAGAATGCAGAAACTTGGTTTAATGATCTCAGTGGCTTTGGGAGAATGATGGAGTATGGTGCGCGGTGTCAGCTTCCAAGATCGTTGGTCCCATTTTCTTTGATACGACTGTAGACACTGAAGTTTATATGGGTATCTTCAAGACATTTGTGGAGCAGCTGGATGACATCGAATTGAGAGAAGGTTACTTCCAGCAAGATGGAGCAACGTGCCATACATCTGACACCATGGAACTCGCAACCAGCTTCTTTCGGCAACAATGAAAATGTTTCGGGCTTAAAAATAGTGAATTTATATGTATTTTCATCTGCTGAATTCAAAAATCACTATAAAAATGATAGATTAGCTCTTTTTTGAAGATAAAGTGACATTTCATTTTTAGAGTGAAGATTTTAAATTTGGGGGATTTTTTGGGAGTTGGCACTCCTGTCAAATATCACCAGAGAGAAATTTTGGAAATTAAGTGATGCAAAAGTTAAGGAAGGCATTTTTGTCGGACCACAAATAAGAGAACTTGTAGAGGATCCTGCATTTGACCAAGGAAGGAAGGGGAAGGAAAAGGAAGCTTGGGAAACCTTCTAGGGTGGTGTTCAAGGACTTTTAGGCAACAAAAAAGATGGCAACTGGTGATAGTGCTCCTGCAAAAATACCGTAACCTTGGATGCAACATGTCCCTTAAGATCCATTTTCTCCACTCCCACCTAGACTTTTTCCCTCCTAGTTGTGGAGCTGTTAGTGATGAACATGGGGAGAGATTCCATCAGGACATTTCTGTTATGGAACAAAGATATCAGGGCCGTTGGAATGAAGCAATGCTTGCGGATTACTGTTGGTCTTTGTATAGGGATTCTGCGGAACTCCATCACAAGAGGCAAGCTAAAAGACGACGGAGTCAATAGGACACCACATGATTCTCTTCAGACACGACTATCTGCGAAGTATTTTTCTAGCAATGTAGAACTCTTATCATGTAATTACCAGTTTAAAAAATTAAATGCACTTTCATTGTTAGCATGAAATGTGTAGTGTTTGACGCCCGCTTTTGCTACATACGGCACTGCAGGCGGTGACACTGATGATACATAAGATGAAGATGGAGCACCGGTTGAATGAGATGGCGGGGGAAACCGGAGATCCCGGAGAAAACCCGCCCCAGCGCCGTGTTGTCCACAACAAATCTCACTTTGCGGTCGCCTGGGATCGAACCCGGGCCGCCTTGGTGAGAGCCGACCAGTCTAACCACTGAGCCACGGCGCGGCGTTTCATTTTTGTTAGCATGTATGTAATTAGAATGTATCCTTTTCTCTCAATTCGTTAATATGTAATACTTCCACCTTGTGTATATCATAGAAACTAGAGCTAATAAAAACTTTCCATGGTCCTATTTGTTTTTCTCAACCCAAAATTGGTAGGAATTGCCTCATGAAGTGCTCGAAACATTCAAAAGTTATTTTTTGATGCCCAGTGCAATTGAATAATCTCAAAAGGTCTGTGTCTCCCAGATCCCCTGACCTAACCTCACCAGATTTCTTCTTGTGGGGGTATCTAAAAAATAGAGTTACAAGGATAGGCCACGAACAACTAATGCTCTCAAGGCATCCATTCGAACCGAAATAAGTAACATTGGCGAGGATACCCTCCGTAAAACTTCAGAGAATATGGTGAGACGAGTACAAACATGTAACATGCTGGTGGAGGACACTTCCAACATTTTCTCTGAGATGTAAATAGTGTAATGTAATTTCCCAATTGTGTGTTATACTGTCGAATACTTGCACGTGTGTCCTATTTATTATTGGTTCAAATGTTATGGCCAATTGAACTGGTTCAGATTTATATGGATCGCACTGTAATTTCCAAATTTGATATGTTCCCAAGTATAAATCGAACATACACTTGACAATGTTAATACTATCACTTCTTCTACGGCAGTACTTTCTCTCGCCTCAGGCTGCACGTACCTGGGTTCAACGTCGGGACTCCCTCGGTCTCCACGTAGTCGTCCGCTGCCTGCTTTGCCTTTGCCTCCAGCTGCGATCTCCTGCATGGACACTTTTTGGGTTCTGATGGTGTTAAGGTTGAGATAACAAACATCCGATAATCTCTGAACTGCTCTTACACTTGTGTGGAACCTGGGCACCTTCAAATAACTACATTTTTTCGGCGGACATTTTACAATACATTTTACTTGACACGGCACGTCGTAGAAGAATAAGCCGTTCGACACATCAGACGAATGCATACAAATATACTTGACTGCAATGGGGGCTGAATTATACACTCAGCATGGCGTCACAAGGAAAAACTAACATAATATTGACCTGTGTAATTGTACAGCAAAAGAGCTAGCATTCCAATCTACTGTCTATCATCCGCCCTTCCTCGACTGTCGCCCAGGGAGTGGAAGATTTCACACATATCTTCCCAGGTTCATGTTCAAATATTTTACATCAAAATATACGATTTCACTTTCACAAACATAGATAACTATCACTTTTACAGTTCTCAAATGTGTCTATATATACACGAGGCATGTTTTTTAAGTCAGTACCGTTTTGTAATTACAAAAAGACGTGCATATATACCAATAATTTTATTTTTACATGAAAGCCTGTACCTTAATCTAATTTTCTACATAATTTCCGTGAATATTGAGGCACTTGTCATAACGTGGCACCAGCTTTTGAATACCCTTCTCATAAAATTCTGCCGCCTGGCGTGTTAACCACTGTATCACAACTGTTTTGACTTCGTTATCGTCTTGAAGACGCTGACCGCCCAGATGTTTCTTCAAGTGCAGGAACAAATGGTAGTCGCTGGGCGCCAGATCAGGGCTGTATGGAGGATGATCTAGAGTTTCCCATTGAAAAGATTTGATGAGATCTTTGGTCCGATTAGCCACATATGGACGGGCATTGTCATACAGCAAAACGATACCCTTACTCAACTTGCCACGTCTTTTGTTTTGGATTGCACGGCGCAGATTGTTCAATGTCTCACAATAAGACGCTGCATTGATTGTCTCATTACGAGGTAGAAACTCCACTAGCAATACTCATTTTCTGTCCCAAAAAACTGTGCACATGAAATTCCGAGCAGAAATTGTTTGCTTAAACTTCACTTTTGTGGGTGATGATGAATGTCGCCATTCCATGGATTGTTGTTGTGACGTAGGCCACCCATGTTTCGTCACCAGTAACAATTTGGTCTAAAATATCTTCAGCTTCATTGTGGCACCGCTCAAGGAAAGTCAATGCACTGCCTAAAAGTTGGGTTTTGTGCAAATCCGTCAACATTTTCGGAACCCAACGTGAACACAATTTCCGGTACTTCAAGTTCTCGGTCACAATGCGATACAAAACACTACGAGAATATTGAGGAAAATAGTCGCACAATGATGAAATTGTAAAGCGTCTGTTTTCTCTCAGCTTTTCGTCCACTTTCTGCACCAAATCTTCAGTAACGACCGAAGGACGCCCACTCCGTTCTTCATCGTGCACATTTGTGCGGCCATCTTTAAATGCTCTCACCCATTTCCGTACCATTCCATCACTCATAATGTTTTGTCTGTAGACTTTACAGATCTCACGATGAATATCGATCGGCTTAACGCCTTTAGCACTAAGAAATCGTATAACAGCCCGTACTTCACAATCGGCTGGACTCACGATTGTCGGAGGCATCTTAAGCACTCAGTAACCAACGTATACAATGAAGAATCAGACTGTAATGGCGTCAGTGCGTAGAAAAGAGATGTAGGTAACCAGCGCGCATGCGCGGAACGCCAACCGTAGCGCTGCGGCGGCGGAATCGCAAAACGGTACTAACTTAAAAAAACATCCCTCGTATACATATATATATATAATTTTACACATATTACATAATTAATTGAATAATTTATCCAAGGACGAAAAGTTGCTCTTTCACCTGTGGCTTTTATATTTTTTGATGCTTTCAAAATTTCCTCTGACTTTTCTCTTGTTATCTGATTGTATTCGTTAACACGTTGTGTAATAATTTTCTCTTCTTTCCTTTATATAATAATGTTGTACAAAATTGCATTAGTTGTTTCCCGTTTATAACATTTTTTCTAGTCACATCACTTTCATCTTCTTCTAGGTTATTTTACACAGACAAGGCTAACTTTTACCAATATTAAAATTTGAATATATAGAAAACTAAACATTATCAGAAATTGAAATTCGGTATGGTTACTGTATAAGGATTTGTACACTTAACTATTGTATAATGTTTAAATTACGTTCACATAGGTCCATGCAAAAGGGGCATAAATCACACCGTGTGTCCTGAAAAAAATATTGCACCCTATATTTCAGGTGCACTTTACTTGTAGGAATTTAAAGCTATATGCATCAAGTTTTATCCTAAATAACCTAAGATACAGCTTCATAATATTAGCTAAATGAAAATCACATATAGTTTATACTATGCACATGAAAAATTAATTAGTTTTGAGTAAAAAAAAGATAATACTTTCAAGGACTGAATATTTGTTTTCATCCATTTTATAAATCACATGAATATAAATGTTAGCCGAATATGTTCAAGGAACATTGACAAATATCCAATACAATGTTTGTGTCAATATCTTTTATATTTTTTGAGAAACATGCACCTAAAGTATGAAAAATCAAGGTTTTGGGAAATCACGATCAAAGATTAAGCACCATTCTCAGGAAGTGGGCGTATCATTACGCTGCCATCTTTAAATTGACGAATTAAAGGACTTTAATACCAGCTGACAACCTATGTTATATATAATTTTAAAGCTGAAGAATTATATAATTTTTTTAACATTAAAACAAAAAATGGATTTTTTTAACCTATCGAGCTTCCAGTGCCCCTAAACAATTTAAACCCAAGGATAATTATTGATGTAGAGGAGATTAATACCCCACGATCAGAATAAATATTATCAAAAGTATGACATCATCACTGTTAATATTATTACTAAGCCATACATCAAGACGTAAACACAAATTATTCATCGTCTCTCTCTACAGCCGTGCGTCAGATCACCTCGCCACGCCTACGGACGGTTCCTGAATTATTCATAACGCGATCAAGCCTGAAGGAAGTGTTTGTTATCTTTGCTAATAAAATCCTTAATTTAATTAAAACGTCTATTTTTAAACGCTTAAAGTTAAAAAAGAAATCAAGACATAGAAGGCTATAATTAGAAAGAGGTTCCAAGAAAACATTGCACCCACTTATATTAAGTTTTCAGTGGTTTTGAGCAGTTGTAAACATAAGACTGATACAGGGGGCTAAGTTGTAAAATGTGTCAAAAAGTGACATTTTAGTTCTCTGTACAAGATTATAAATTGAAATCACTGTAGGCGCAACACCCTTTTGTACTTTAAACCATTGAATGAATTAGTTATTGTGCATATTTTACAATTAACAGCTTTAGACTACATTTATTTGTCTTTACCTTGTTGATACCTTGGTTTATGACACCCTGGTTTTCTGCTCTGCCAGGTAACTCTTAACCTCCGTGCCTCCTTGTTACTTAATTACCCTTTCCTTCCCCCTCATCTTCCTTTCTTATATTCTTTACATTTCTGGCCCATTTTTCTTTCACTTACTGTAACAACTCACCAGTACTTATTACCTTCTTTTCCTCCCTGCCCGTTAACATTTTTATAGCTACTATACTCTTCTCTACTTTCTCCCATTTTTCCTCCCAACCCTTTTTTCTCCATATTGCTAACTCCTTGCATTCTGTTGCATAGTGTTGTATGCTTTCTTTTCCCCAACACAATTCACAAATTCCCTTTTTCCTACCATTTATCTTCTTCTTCACTCCAAGGGCTAGGCAATGCTGCCTGTTCCGGCTTAAAACACGTCTGACCATCGTTTTCGTGGTCTTCCCGGATGTCTCTTTCCTCTAGGTTTATAGTTCATAACTCTTCTTGGGATCCTATCTCTCGGTATTCTCTCAATATGCTTTCTCCATTCATTTCTATAATTTATTATTTTTTCTTCTAAAGAACTTATTTCTAAATCTTCTGTTATTTTTTCATTTGGGATTTTATCTGAAAGAGTACATCCCTTTACTGCTCTTAAAAATCTCATTTCGGCAGCCTGTATCTTGTTTTTGTCTGCTTTTGTTAATGTCCATGTTTCAGAACCAAAAAGAAAAACAGGCACAGCCATTACTTTATAAAATCCTATCCGTGTTTCTTTTCTGCTTTTAGTTTTTAGGCTTCTATTTATTATGCCGCATATTTGCTGAAAAATTGCTAATTTATTTTTAAAATAATTTCCATATTTATAACTGACATATGTTCCCAAATATTTAAAACGCGTAACTTGCTCTAAGATAATATCATCAATTACTATTTTGGTTCTAACCGTGTCTTTACCTCGAAACGCCATTGTTTTTGTTTTATTTGTCAAAATTTTGAAATTATAATTCCTACATAACTTCTATAAAATATATACTGCTCTTTGCAGCTCGTCTTCAGTTTTACTTATAATTATTTGGTCATCCGCAAATAGCATCGTCTTAAGAGTAAAATTTGGTGCAAGATGAATGCCTCCGTTAATCTTAAATATCCACTCTCTAAACAGATCATCTCTATAAATTATGGATAAGATAGGAGACAAACTGCAACCCTGTCTTACAGCTTGATTTGTATGTATCCTACTTAGGAATATTGTTCCTGTTCTCATCCAAGCTAGTGGCCGCGCCATGGCTCAGTGGTTAGACCGCTTGGCTCTCACCAAGGCGGCCCGGGTTCGATCCCATACGACCGCAAAGTGGTGGACAACACGGCACTGGGGCGGGTTTTCTCCGGGACCTCCGGTTTCCCTGCCATCTCATTCCACCGGTGCTCCATCTTCATCTCGTGTATCATCAGTGTCACCGCCTGCGGTGACGTAAGTAGTAAAAGCGGGGGTTAAACACTGCACATTTAATTTAATTTCATCCAAGCTAACCCTTCTCTCTCTTGCCTATTGCAGTAATATACGTATGCTGCTCGTCCCCAGTTTCGTTTTATTTGGTTGTAAAATATTAATTATTTCATATTTTCTATACTTCCCCATATTTCCTGCCTTTCTATAGATAACTTCTATTCTACATTTTACCAATTTACCCACATCGCTTGTATTCCTTTCCTCTAATCTCCATATATCTCCCATTTATATTTTATATGCACCAATTCATAAGGAAAATCTGTTCTACTACTCTCACATGACTTTCTCTACTCTGGACTGGACTAGACTGGACTGGACTACGCTACGGAGCGGATTCGGCACGGAGGTCCAAACTTGGTCTATTGTACCTATGTCTCAAAGCGGGGCACGCTCGGGAGGAAGGATGAGACAAGACGAGACAGAGAGCGGTCGTCCCAAGGAGCTACGACAATGCAGAAGGCAGGATTCGTACACTTTTCCGGCTAGAAACTCCCCAGCAGGCTAGTACAACCACATCCCACTCTACTGTGGTCCGGAAACGGCCCCAACAGACCGGGTTAGGAGACCGGAGACCTCCTACCGCATGAGGAAGTTTTACCAAGAGCCCTCTGTTTCCTCTCACCTCATCCTTCCTTCCGAGAATACCCCCAAATAGATCAAGACTGTTCACAGTGTCGAAGTAAACCGCAGTAACGCTAATCCTAAATGCCAAGTTTGATAAACAACTTACGTCAAACATATTGACAAAACTGCTCCTAAAAATTGTTTTTCTTTTCATTCAGTGACGTACACTGCGATCCATATAAATCTGAACCAGTTCAATAGGCCATAACTTTTTAATCAATAATAGGACACAGGTGCAACTTTAGGAGAATATAATACACAATTGAGAGATTGCATTACACTATTTACATCTCAGAGAAAATGTTGCAAGTGTCCCCCACCAGCATCTATACATGTTTGCACTCGTCTCACCATATTCTCTGAACTTTTACGGAGAGTATCCTCGCCAATGTTACTTATTTCGGTTCGAATGGATTCCTTGAGGACATCAATTGTCCGTGGCGTATTCTTGTACACTATTTTTAGATGCCCCCACAAGAAAAAAACGGCGAGGCTAGGTCAGGAGCTCTGGGGAGGGGCCACAGGCGTTTTAAGATTATTCGATTACCAAAGAAACTGATTACAAGTTCCATGATGTCATCATATGTATGGCACGTTGCGCCATCTTGCCTGGAAATAACCTCCTCTCAATTCGATATCATCCAACTGCTCCACAAATGTCTTGAAGATACCCATATAAACTTCAGTGTCTACAGTCGTATTAAAGAAAATGTGACCAACTGTCAAAACTTGTCAGTGTTGTCCATCTCCCAGAGCCACTGGATCATTAAAACAAATTTCTACATTCTACGAGCTCTCAAAGGGAGATTATGGCGTACTGAAGTTGTTCAGGTTTATATGGATCACTCTGCATAAAAGTCAATTTACACTGAAACTTCACATTTTGTGGAATGCAATGCCTTCTATATTAACTATCTAATAGAAAGATTAACAGCTTTGATAAGAGCAGTTTTTATGTCCCTTAAATAAGCCATAGAGGGTAGAGAATGCCATGTCAAAGTAACACATCAGACCGTGTCACATCTTACTGTACCTTCTTTGAACTCCAGAGGCAAAGCGATGTTCTCGGCGCTGCAGGGGGTTAGAATATACTTCTGCTGTGCCGTAATGAAGGTCAGGAGCTCGAAGCCAAGACAGATGCCCCATATTGGAAAGTAATCTCCCTGTCGATTCTTCTCTACAGCTAGTCGATACAACATGGTACCTGCTTGTCCGTAGCCATGTGTCTTGTTGAACCTCGCAGCTCCACCAGGAAACAGCACCCTGGGCAGTATTATTTTATTATTAAAAAAACTTTTTTTAAATTATAAGATTATTTATTTAATAGATAAAGCCACGTCTCTGTGATTTTCTCCGGATTTTTCGGTGTCCCCCGCCATTCATGCCATCTCATCTCATATACCCACTTGTAACTCCCTAGGGTTTACTTTCTGCAAACTACTGGGTGTGTTCGAGTTATAACATCTCCTATTTTTTGAGAACTGGTACCAGATAGGAGCTTCTGGTTATTTTAAAACACACGTAGACTCTTTGTGAATGTGTGACCTAGATGGCAGCACTATACAGCGCATATAACCCTAGTGGCAGCGACGAGAGTTAGCACTGTTTTTGGTACTTAAAATGGCGACGTTTTCATTGCAAGAACAGCGTGTAATCATTCGTTTCCTCCATTTTCGTGGTGTGACATTACTAAAATTCATCGCCAGTTGAGTGAGGCATGTGGTGATGGTACCATGGATGTGTCTAATGTGCGTTCCTGGGTGCGACAGTTCAATGAAGGCAGAACATCGTGTGACAACACACCAAGAAACCTGCAGACATCGCCTCCAGAATTGGCATTTCAGTGGGATCTGTGGACTGTTGTTGAGTTGAGTTCAGAGGTTCTACTCCCATTAGTCCTGGACACGTAGGACCAAGACCCGGACCTCTTTCAACCAGGGAGTATCCGAGCTGTCCCAAAGGGCGCCCGGCGTCCTCCATGGGGCTTTCCATAGGACAAGACCTGGGTTACTAACAAGCCCCCCCCCCCATCTGGTCCAAGGACACAAGACGGGATCTGTGCACACAATCCTGCATGAAGATATGAAAATGCTCAATCGGCGATCCTCTAAAACTACGTTCTCCACTCGCTGGATCATGACTTCAGACCGGCGGTGTGAGGCCGTGACTGTCTTGGTTTGTTGTCACACGATGTTCTGCCTTCAACTGTGGCATCCAGGAACGCATATTAGACACATCCATGGTACCATCACCACATGCCTTACTCAACTGGTGATGAATTTAAGTAGTTGTCACATCACAAAAATGGAGAAAACGAATGATTACACACTGTTCTTGCAATGAAAACGTCGCCAATTTAAGTACTGTCACTCGAACGTCGGAACTCCCTATAGGACCGGCCGGCAGTAGCGCCAGACGGGAAGCATTTAGGCCACGCCTACCCATTTGTCTCGTGTCACTTACTGAAGGGATGATTAGGAAAGCGGCGTGAGCCCTGTACCGTCTCTTTCCCCTCTCACCAGACGTCTCGAAACCTCGAGATAATTGTGCGCGCCGCGAACTTTCCAGAAAGGGCGATCTTCCCTATATAAGGCCTGTAGTTGGCGAGTCAGCTGAGTTCTTGTCGAGCAGCCGTGAGGAGCGCCCAGTGAGGGAACGGACTGTGTACGTGCAACGGAGGAGTGTACGTAACTGCGTGCAGTGGACCTGTGACCGACGAACTGGTGAATCGTAATTGTGTGCATTACGTAATTCTGTGTAATCGGCAAGTGTTCCGATTGTAATTTGGTGGAAATAAAGAACATTTTTGAGTGGTGCAATTGTAATTTTAATTTCACGTACCCACAAAGTCACAGTATCAAAAACAGTCCTAACTCTCGTCATTGCTAACTCTCGTGCTGCCATCTCCGTCACTCATTCACAAAGAGTCCACGTGTATTTAAAGAAAATGAAATTCCTATCTGGTCCCAGTCCTGAAAAAATAGGAGGTGATATAACTTGAATGTACCTTGTATATGAAAGGCAAGCGGGGTATGAAAAGGCAATGGGGCTTAACTGTTTACCTGTTTGGTAGTGGATATGTTTACCACGAAATAAATGTAGGAGTGCATATGAAACATCTATGCTGCCATATCTAATGCTCGTTTCAGTAACTACAGTGATAAGTATTATATATAGGTGAGTTAGGACTTTGCGAGTTCGTAAAATTAAGAATCTTGTTTTCAGAATTTTAAAATGTTGTTTATTGCAGTAAACAAGAGCTTTGTACACCCCTTCAGCAGCGAAATGACGTAACATACACAAACGCAGTTCTCAAGGCGTCTGCTAATCGTAAACAACGAAGGAATTCACTGCGCTACACTTCAAATGTGCACACACAGCTGCACACGTAATTAACAACTAATTCGCAACTGACTGACAACTGACACTGCCTGCTTTTACACCTCCAGACATTTTTCTATAACACTGGTCGACAAGGGGTTTTTTTTTCACAATAGATCTGAATAGTGAATCTAGTGGCATTTTCCATCCTGAATTCAGATATGTAGTGGGAATTTTCCCATCAGGCATAGTTTTTCTGTAAAAGCTACTTTTCAAAATATGATTTTAGCGTTTTCTTTGACCTGTCATAGGAACCGTTACCTCATATGTAGCTATTTTACTCAAGCTGTATTATTGAAATTATTTGCAATGTCATGTCATGCTGAAGCGCAATAAAACATGACTGTGCAGGTTCATTGTTGTTGTTTAGACATGTTCAGACCTGTTTGGCATTGTGATGTGTCAGTATTGAGCTGACTGTGAGATTGTTGAGCAGTGAAATATTTCCTTCCTTTCTGTTCAGAAGTGTATTGTCTATGTTGTGCATGTTGTATTTCTGTGCTTTATTTTTTCATCATGCCAAGAAATTGTGTAAATCATGCAGATAATTTCTGCTATATTTGTGGTGAGCTGACCTTCAAGTCTCAGAGGCGAAATTTGACCCCACTTGTAAAGAAGTATTATAAACTTTACTTTGGCTGTCAAGTTGGTGATTTTGATAGGAGCTGGGCCCCAAATATATGCTGTGTTTCGTGTGTTAGACTGCTGACTGGGTGGAAAAATGGTACACATTATGTGCCATTTGCAATTCCCATGATTTGGAGGTAACCGAAGAATCATTTAACTGACTGTTATTTTTGTTTGACAAATATTAAAGGAATCACATCTGAAACAAAATATACAGTTAAGTATCAGAATTTGCAATCTGCAATAAGACCTGTCTTACACAGTGAAGAGTTCCCCGTACCAGTATATGCAGATACGATCTTAAGTGATAACTCTGGTTCTGACCTGACTGAAACTCCAAATGATTCAGATGAAAGTAAAAATGATCTTACATATGAAGCCAGTAGCTGTTCATCAGAACCATACTTTACCAATCAGCAAGACCTTCGTGACCTGATTCGCGATTTAAATCTGTCTAAACAGCAAGCGGAAGTTTTAGCTTCCAGACTCAAAGGGTGGAATCTACTCCAAAAAGATGTAAGACTAAACTTACTGAAAGATGTAAGACTGTTGGACTAAAATGAGTGAGACGTTACAGATGCAAAATATATCTACCACTTTCTAGGTAAGTCAGAATCAGTAGTTATAATTTTGAGTTAGATAGCTAGTTACGGATTTTTTGGAATATTATAAAAAATTCAAATGAATATTACACAAAACTCCTGCCCGATGGGGAAAAACTGTAATTATATTTGAATTCAACACGAAAATACTTTAAGAATCTGTTATTTTAATTCTTGTGAAAGAAAAAAAAAAGTTAAATTTTGTCGACCAGTGATAATTCAGTCGATAACAATCACGATGCAGCGAGAAAGACGAAACTATCTCTGTCTCTTTCTCTCTCAGCAAGCGTTCAGCGCTCGTCCACGCGTCAGCTGCGGCTTGCGCTAGCAGTACAAAAATGCCTCGGTGACAGTAATTTACATGAACCTAGCATTCATATCAATGACACAGCCCGGGGTGTACATAAAATCTGTTTAGCCAAAGTGTGTGCAGTTCCCACTCAAAGGGACCTCAAAGGACCTGACCTCCCCGCCCGCTAATGACCGTCATGAATCTATCTCCACACTTCAGAAATGGAACACTGACGTTGGGGACCAATAGCAACCCCGCTTTTCTGAAAATGACAGTTGCATGTCTACTCCGCGTGGAGTCTCAGTTGCCAAAGTTCCAACTTCCTGTTGTTCTGTTTCATTAGGTGAAAGACGGTGATGTTAAAATGTTGCAACCTTGTAGAAAGGACCGTCAGGAGGAGGGTCCATGTTGTAAAACGATTATGAGGGTTCCTCGAAGAAAGCGGTCGCCGTGCACTTGCGTTGAGTAGACAGACTTTACAACGGGTTACCCCGGAAGATTTTAAACCGACATTGCGGAGAGCTGTGGAGTCCTGCTGGCGGGCAGAGTGGTCTGCTCTCCGCAGGAATAAACTCCGCTGCGTAAAGAACCTTCCGTGGGTAACCTCCTGTCGTTCCTCTCGTAAAGAGGAAGTTAGTTTGGCTCGGTTACGCCTTGGCCACTGTTATTTTACATAAGACACCTGCTCCAGTTTGCCCGCTGTGCGGTGCCGCCCTATCGGTGCGCCACGTGCTTGTAGAGTGTTTTAGCTTAGCACGTCTCCGCAGTTCTCTCCAGCTGCCGGTCAGCTTGGCGGAGATACTGGCGGATGACGAGGCTGCTGTGGCCAAGGTTTTTAAATTGTTTTTACAGGTTAATTTTAGAATTTAGTAGTTCAAATGTGTATGCTTTTTATCCGTATTCCTAATCTTTTAGGCTTCTGCCATTTTGTGTGTGTGCATTTTATTGATGATTTTCTTCAGTAGGTAGAGAGATTTTAGTTCTTTTTAGTTCCTTTTATCTGTTTTTTTTTGCGTGTTGTCGTTTTTAAAGGGCACTAATGACCGCGCAGTTCTGCACCCTTAATCACACATCATCATCATAACCGTAAGGCCAGCATAAACACACCATAAGTAATTACGTTGCACATTCCTCTGCTTTGCCTTCCTGTGGTGGGCAGACAGTACGAGTCTGAAGAATAAATCCAGAAGATACATTAAAAGCTTTCATAAAAACAAATAGATAAATAGTATTATTGTCACAATCCCTGTACCGTTGGTCAATACAGCAGTTGAGTCTTACCGTTCGAATCAGATGAAGATACAAACACCGAAGTCATGCGCTTACAAAGTATACAATTAATATTCATTGTATTACAGTTTTTTAAAGAAGAGAAACAGTAATATGCACGTAATTATTGCATTGAATAATGCTACAGAATGGGAAAGCAACGGGCCAAGATGGATTAAACGCAGAGTTATTTAAATGTAGGGGGTTGTTGCTAAAGCTCCAACTGCTACATTTCTATAATATGTGCTGGAAGAAGCAATGTATCCCAGAAGATTGGCCTATAGCCCAAACCATCTCTTTCTTTAAGAGAGGGAAACGAAATGACTGTAGCAATTACAGAGGAATATGTTTACTGGATACGGCCTATAAAATATGTGCTAGAATAATAAACAAAAGCTTGCAGAATATAGCTGAATGTCTTCTCTCGGAAGAACAAAGTGGATTTAGAAGAGGCAGATCCTGTGTAGATATTTTTATTGTTAAACAACTAATTGAAAAACATAGGGAGTTTAATAAAGAAACGCATATGGCGTTTTTTGACTTTGAAAAGGCCTTCGATAGGGTAAACCGATGAAAAATGTGGCAAATATTGGAAGAACGAGGATACCCACAACAATTAGTAAAAATGCTACATTGCTTCTACTTCCAAACAAAAATAAATGTGAGGAACAATGGTAAAATTTCAAAAAAAAATCTTACTAATCAGTGTGTCAGACAAGGGTGTACTTTATCACCTACACTTTTTAGTATTTATATTGACGACCTAGTGTGCAAATGGAAGCAGCTAGTGAATGTA
>CM060960.1:42646052-42756052 GCA_030765055.1 Mantis religiosa
GAAGAAGAAGAAGAAGAAGAAGAAGAAGAAGAAGAAGAAGAAGAAGAAGAAGAAGAAGAAGAAGAAGAAGAAGAAGAAGAAGAAGAAGAAGAAGAAGAAGAAGAAGAAGAAGAAGAAGAAGAAGAAGAAGACGGCACGTTGGCCATGGTAGCTCAAAGGGGTTAGAGCGACTGGACGGAAACCAGTAGATCCGTGGTTCAAATCCCGGCCATGGCATTGAATTTTTCATGATGACTCTATATATACAAAACCTTAACCTATGTGCGGCTAGTGTGAACAAATGATTGATATCCACCAATTAACAGTTCATCTGTTCCTCCGCATCCAGACAGACACTCGTCTCTGTCACTGATAGCAGATAATGTTTACGACCCCAGCAGGGTTTGTGGAGGTCGACGCCCATGGCGGCTGTCGCCGTTCCCCACAGAATGATCAACGATACTGTCATCGTCATCTGTTCTGGCTTGGCAGCTGGTACTCAATTCCGGACACTCAACCCTATAAGTTATAGCTAACTTCCTGGAGGCAATCTCGGAGGTCAAAGGTTATTCTAACCCGGTTAAGAACAGATCACACACGCGCTACTAAGGACTTGGTGACCCGGCCCCTCTCTCTATAAACGATACTGTCATCGTCATCTGTTCTGGCTTGGCAGCTGGTACTCAATTCCGGACAGTCTACCCTACAACTTATAGCTAACTTCCTGGAGGGAACCTCGGAGGTCAAAGGTTATTCTAACCCGGTTAAGAACAGATCACACACGCGCTACTACGGACTTGGTGACCCGGCCCCTCTCTGTGCACCGCACAAGCCCGTGAGCGATAATCCATTGTCCTAAGTGGCTTATGCCCGATTTCACCAACAAATGTTAAGACTTAACACGAGTTTAGCAATAGTTAAAACAAACATTGCATTTCATCAAAAAGTGTTAGCGTAACACTCGTGTTAAATCTCATGTTAAACTAACAAGCCGAATTACTAATGTTAAGTCCTTAATAATTGTAAATAGTCACGATGGCGAGCATGAGCTCAGCTGTTGATGTCGATTTGCTATATTTAAGACCGTCTAAATGGCACTCATAGTAAAGTACGGCCTATGAGGAGAAAAGATTTTGAGGAACTATCCGAAGAAAACTGTTTTACGGAGGTATAGACTGTCGAAACAAGTTGCTATGAAGGTTACTGCGGAAGTACAAGAGAGGTTAGAGCATGCATCGAAAGGAATATGCCGATCTCACCTTTGCTTCAAGTATCAATAACCTTGCGATTTTATAATTCACTGAATTATGTGGATAATACATTGTCCACCTCCCGTCTTGAAACGTTCAAGTCACTTACCCTTCTTCGCTCCTCGTTTTAAATTTACGTAATACTGAGTTAGAACATGCATCGAAAGGAATATGACTACCTCGCCTTAGCTTCAAGTATTAGTAACCTTGCGATTTTATAATTCACTGAATTATGTGGATAATACACTGTCCACCTGCCGTCTTGAAACGTTCAAGTCACTTGCCCTTCTTCGCACCTCGTTTTAAATTTACGTAATACTGAGTTAGAACATGCATCGAAAGGAATATGACTACCTCGCCTTAGCTTCAAGTATTAGTAACCTTGCGATTTTATAATTCACTGAATTATGTGGATAATACATTGTCCACCTCCCATTTTGAAACGTTCAAGTCACTTTTCCTTCTTCGCACCCCGTTTTAAATTTACGTAATAATGAATTAGAATATACATCGAAAGGAATATCACTATCTCGCCTTAGCTTCAAGTATTAATAGCTTTGCGATTTTATAATTCACTGAATTATGTGGATAGTACATTGTTCACCTCCCGTCTTGAAACGTTTAAGGCACTTGTTCTTCGCACCTCGTTTTAAATTTACGTAATACTGACAAGTTGTTTGGTGCTTGTAGTAGTGACACATGCATTTGAATTAAATTCCTTTCCAATATTTTCCCCGCGACATCTTCCTCTTTTACATTCACCGCATCCGTCCTCTTATTTTCCACGATATCTTTACACTTCGTCACCATTTCAATTAACAATTCTTTCTCCGTCGATGAGAAATTTGTCTCACGACTTTATGATTTTGTTCATACGCCATTTGTGCAGACGAAAATGAAAACAAAAGAGCATCGGAGTACGTTCAGAAAATCATCCATAGCCTTCTATAGCTGTGATATTTACAAGTTTCTTGGCGTTAACACAGGTTTGTTAACATTTTAAGAAAACAGGTTGGTGAAATGCAAGAATTTTAACATTAGTTTTAGCGTTGTGACAATTGTTACGTTACATTTGTTAACGTCGATTTTAACATCTGTTGGTGAAATTGGGCATTAGTCTTTCGAGATTATTTAGTAATCTGTCAGACTTTTAAGTTCTCACTTACATTATGTACCTGTGAGTTGGTCCTCAAATTCCACACTTGTACGTGATGAAAATCTGGAATGTTTTATATCTGCCTACATTCTTTGCCGTCAAAAGTCTGTGCTCCCGTACATTTTACGGACAAATAGTAGAAATTGTCAAGTATGCTAGGATATATTTGTAGTCAGTGCTGTAGTATTACGTGGAATTTTCCTTCGTACCTGATGTCAATGACCTAAGGTTAAGTAATCACTGAAATGATAACTTGAACGAGAATCAATCATTTTGTATAAATCTGTGCTGAGACATAATTGCTATACAAGAGAAGAAAATACTAAGAATAACGATAATATAATTTATAAGTGATATAAAATACACTTAATCTAGTTTTCTGTTAGAACCTGGACAGAAGATTAATAAAATAATTTTTAAAGCAGGTCTTTCAAAACAATTAACTTTTTCTGATTTTACATAATAGCTTTTAATTAATGTCCTCCAAGGGCAAGTCATATCGAACATGAATAAAACGATGTTCAAATTAGTCCATGGTCCATAGAGCTTAGAGTTACAAGACATTCATCTTTCAGGATAAGGGAAAACCTCCAACAATAAGTCTTATAGAAGAATGATGAAAATGATGCTCAAATGAGTCCAGGTTACATAGAGTTTGAGTTACCAGACATATATCTTTCGGCATAAGAGAATACCTTCAATGTTAAGTCTTATCAGACAGTGATTTAAATGTTGTTCAAATGAGTCCACTGTCCATAGGGCTTAAAGTTACCATTCATCTTTCAGGATAAGGGAAAACCTCCAAAGTTAAGTCATATCACAAGATAAATGAAATGATGCTCAAATGACCTCAGGGTACATAGAGCTTAGAGTTATTAGACATTCGTCTTTCATAATAATAATCAAAAGCCTCCAACGATAAGTTATATAGTACGATGAATGAAATGATGTTCAAATGAGTCCAGGTTCCATAGAGCTTAGAGTCAACCCGACGTGCATCTTGCAGGATAAGGTAAAATCTCCAACGTTAAGTCATATCAGACGATGAATGATATGATGTTCAAATGAGTCCATGTTCCATAGAGCTTAGAGTTACAGACATGCATCTTTTAGAAATAAGAAACCCTCCAACGTTAAGTCTTAAAGGACAATGATTAAAATGGTGCGCAAATGAGACCAGAGTCCATTGAGCTTAGATTTACCAGACATTCATATTTCATAGTAAGAGAAAACCAACATTAAGTCATATCGGACCATAAATGAAATGAAGTTCAAGTGAGTCCAGGGTCCATAGATCTTAGAGTTACAAGACATTCATCTTTCAGAATGAGGGAAAACCTCCAACGTTAAGTCGTATCGGACGATGAATGAAATGACTTTCGAATAAGTCCAGGATACATAAAGCTTAGGTTTACCACACTTTCATCTTTCAGGATAAGGGTAAACCTCCGATGGTAAATCTTACAGGACAATGATTGAAATTATGATCAAATGAGTTCAGGTTACATAGAGTTTAGAGTTAAGAGACATTCATCTTTCAGGATAAGGGCAAACCTCCAACGTTAAGTCATATCGGACGATGAATGAAATGATATTCGAATGAGTCCAGGATACATAAAGCTTAGATTTACCACAGCTTCATCTTTCAGGGTAAGGGAAAACCTCCAACGTTAAGTCATATCGGACGATGAATGAAATGATATTCGAATGAGTCCAGGATACATAAAGCTTAGATTTACCACACTTTCATCTTTCAGGATAAGGGAAAACCTCCAACGTTAAGTCATATCGGACGATGAACGAAATTATGTACATATGACTGCATGATACATAAAGCTTCGATTTACCCCACCTTCAGCTTTCAGGATAAGGGTAAACCTCCGAAATCAGTCTTATAGGACAATGATTGAAATTATGATAAAATGAGTCCAGGTTACATACAGCTTAAGTTACCAGCATTCATCTTTCAGGACAAGAGAAAACCTCCAACGTTAAGTCTTATAGGACCATGATACTCAAATGAGCTAATACATAGAGCTTAAATTACCAGGCATTCATCTTTCAGGACAAGGGAAAACCTCCAACGTTAAGTCTTATAGGACCATGATGCTCACATGAGTCCAGGTTACATAGAGCTTAAGTTACCAAGGATTCATCTTTCAGGACAAGCGAAAACCTCTAACGTTAAATCTTATAGGACAATGATGCTCAAATGAGTCCAGGTTACACAGAGCTTAAGTTACCAGGCATTCATCTTTCAGGACAAGGGTAAACCTCCAACGTTAAGTCTTATAGGACAATGATGCTCAAACGGGTCTAGGTTACAGATAACTTAGTGTTAACCGACATTCATCCTTCAGGATAATCTCAAATGTTAAGTCTTATAGGGATTGAAATGATTCTCAAATGAGTCCAAATTACATAGAGCTTAGAGTTACCAGACGTTTCTCTTTCAGAATAAGGGAAAACCAAGGTGAAGTAATATCAAATGAAGAATGAAAGGATACTCAATGAGTCCAGGATCCATAGAGCTTAGAGTTACCTAAAATTCATGTTTTAAAATAAGGGAAAGCTCTGGAAAATGAACGTAATCAGCTTGACCAAGATTCAAACTCAGCACGTCTTGAATGTAAGGCAGATACATTCATTGAATGTATTCATTTGAACATAATTTCATTCATCGTTCGATATGACTTGACATTGTAGGACGTAATTTTGTTTAAAAAATGCACTTCTAACAAGGTTACTAAATAAAGATTTAATTTGAAGGTACAAAATAATGACGGAAATTAAGAAATCAGCTACCCTAAGATAGGAAATTATATAAAATGACGTAATAAATGTGCGTTTTCGTGATCTAGGTGTAATGTGTAAGTAGAGATGACGTAAGCACATACATACCTATAACAGGCCGATCATTGAGAGCCGATGCAACAGACCACACTAGCAAAAGTAGGTACATGCAGCGATACATCCTGAACAGTCAACTGTTTCGACATGACTGCACGACTCTCCTTATCAGTCATGTGAAGCGAGGAACATTACCTCACTTCCGGATCTAATTCATCCGCTCATATACATGCCGTAATTGCTATAAAAATATCTCACAACTTTATAAAACATTCTTTAAAATAAGTTATCTGCTTGATGTCAGAGGTACACATTTCTAGAAATCGTCAGTACAGCGAGAATAGGAAACCAGTTTAAGCGATAGTCAAATGTTTTAACGTTCGGTTCTCTTTGCATTTATTAAAAACGTCTCCACTGCTGATTGTGACTAAAGCTTGGATTTATTCGCACTATAAAGTAGCAGACATGCACGCATCTTTGCACTAAAAATCTGCTAAATACACTCTAATGCCCGATTTCACCAACAGATGTTAAAATCGACGTTAACACACGTAACGTAACAATTGTCACAGCGCTAAAACTAATGCTAAATTTCTTGCATTTCACCAACCTGATTTCTTAAAATGTTAACAAACCTGTGTTAACGCCAAGAAACTTGTAAATATCACGGCTATAGAAAGCTATGCATGATTTTCTAAACGTACTCCGATGCACTTTTGTTTTCATTTTCGTCTGCACAAATGCCGGATGAACAAAATCATAAATAAAGCCGTGAGACAAATTTCTCATCGACGGAGAAAGAATTGTTAACTGAAATGGTGACGAAGTGTAAGGAAAATAAGAGGACGGATGCAGTGAATGTAAAAGAGAAAGATGTAGAGTAGAAAATATTGGAAACGAATTTAATTCAAATGCATGTGTCACTACTACAAGCACCAAACAACTTGTCAGTATTACGTAAATTTAAAACGAGGTGCGTAGAAGCACAAGTGACTGGAACGTTTCAAGACGGGAGGTGAACAATGTATTATCCACATAATTCAGTGAATAATAAAATCGCAAGGTTATTAATACTTGAAGCTATGGCGAGATAGTCATATTCCTTTCGATGCATGTTCCAACTCAGTATTACGTAAATTTAAAACGAGAAGCGAAGAAGGGCAAGTGACTTGAACGTTTCAAGCCGGGAGGTGGACAATGTATTATCCACACAATTCAGTGAATTATAAAATCGCAAGGTTATTGATACTTGAAGCAAAGGCGAGATCGGCATATTCCTTTCGATGCATGTTCTAACTCAGTATTACGTAAATTTAAAACGAGAAGCGAAGAAGGGCAAGTGACTTGAACGTTTCAAGACGGGATGTGGACAATGTATTATCCACACAATTCAGTGAATTATAAAATCGCAAGGTTATTGATACTTGAAGCAAAGGCGAGATAGTCATATTCCTTTCGATGCATATTCTAACCTCTCTTGTACTTCCGCAGTAACCTTCATAGCAACATGTTTTGACAGTCTATACCTCCGTAAAAAAATTTTTCTTCGGATATTTCCTCAAAATTTCTCCTATAGGCTGTACTCTATTATGAATGCCATTTAGACGGTCTTAAATATAGCAAATCGACTTCAACAGCTGCGTTCAGACTCGCCATCTTGACTATTTACAATTGTTAAGGACTTAGCATAAGAAATTCAGCTTGTTAGTTTAACACGAGTGTTACGCTAACACTTGTTGGTGAAATGCAATTTTTTTTTCTAACTATTGCTAAACCCGTGTTAAGTCTTGACATTTGTTGGTGAAACCGGGCATAAATTTTTATATATGCATTTAAAATAAAGTACAATATTTTAGTTAACTGATGGAAATTAATCATTTCTCCACACTAGCTGTACATAGGCTCAGATTTTTAATGGATAAAGTCAACATGAAAAATTCAATGCCATGGCCGGGATTTGAAACATGGATCTCCTGATTTCCATCCTTTCGCTCTTAACCTTTGTGCTACCATGGCCAACGTGCCGTCCTGACATTAAATTCTCCATTTGACTCATATATTTCCCCTACCGAGAGCCCCTAGTGGTCTACTAGAGAAATATACGAGTCAAATGGAGAATTTAATGTCAGGACTTCACGTTGGCCATGGTAGCTCAAAGGGGTTAGAGTGACTGGATGGAAACCAGGAGATCCGTGGTTCAAATCCCGGCCAAGGCATTGAATTTTTCATGTTGATTCCATCAAAAACCTTAGCCTATGTACGGCTAGTGTGGAGAAATGATTAATTTCCATCAATTAACTAAAATAACAAAAGTTAAATCATGGCGCCTGGGACTCAAGTACTTACTACAGTAAGTCGCCACGAACGGTGTATCTCGGATGCGAGAGCCCCTAGTGGTCTACCGGGGAAATATATGAGTCAAATGGAGAATTCAATGTCAGGACGGCACGTTGGCCATGGTAGTTCAAAGGATTAGAGTGACTGGACGGAAACCAGGAGATCCGTGGTTCAAATCCCGGCCATGGCATTGAATTTTTCATGTTGACTCTATCTATCATAAAGTACAATATTTCAACATTCTCATGTTTATTAATCTTGAAGTAATCAAATAATAAATTCTTAAATACAGATACTGATAACACAACATTCCAAATAGCTTAAAAAGAAAATCCCCAAAACTAAATCTGCAGTTTATACAAACAAACATATGAAACAAAATATTTAGGAACAATTTTTGATACAAAATTATATTGGAGGCATGATATTGAAGCAGTAGTAAACAAATCAACAAAAACATTTTGAATTTTAAAAAGATTAGCTGGAGTAAAGTGGGGCAGTATTCGGGAGACACTGAACACCACATACAAAACATTCATCAAGCCAATACTTCTGTATAATGCAGAGGTAATAATTACAGCAAACAGTTCTAACATAAATCACCTAGAAGTATGCCAAAATCAGGCCCTGCGACTAATAACCGGTGCAGCAAAATCCATTCCAATCATGGCAATGCAAGTCTTAACTCGGAACTGTCCAATACATCTAACTTTAGAGGAGCAGGCACTAATACAACATGAAAAAATGTTGCGGTTAAAAACAACAAAATGGGAGAAAATATTACTAAATCCAATGAAGATGAAAACACAAACAAGTTTCCTACACAAATTTATGGAATTAAAAACAGATCTGAATCTTCCTAATCCTAAAGAAAACATTTTAATCAAAGAAAACCCACTGATCTTTGAACCAATTAATATTCAATTAGATTTAGAACAAATAGTTACAAAATCTGAAACTTCCAAAACCTGCACTAAAAGCACTAGCATTAGAAACTGTGAACAATAGATACCCAACTGAAGAATGGTTACATATCTACACAGATGAATCTAACTTGGACAACAACTCAGGAGCAGGAATTAAGTGTGCACTGTTCTCATTCTATCAACCAGCAGGATACCACACAACAAATAGTAACGGCTATTCATATTTCACTCCAGCACCTTCTATACAGAATAGATAAATTCAAAAATGCTGTCATACTTTCTGATTCTAAAGCAGCATTATGTGCAATAAGTTCATATAAAATGAGGTCAATCCAAATTAAAGAATGTCACAAAATGTTCCAACAACTTCAAAAACTACAGAAAAGAATTATATTACAGTGGATACCTGCACATTGTGGAATTGCTGGAAATGAATCAGCTGATTTTCTTGCCAAAAAAGGTGCAAACTTAATTCAGAACAAAAGTAAAAACTTACCCTTTACATCCATAAAAAGATTAATGAAAACAAATATAAAAACAAACAAAACCAATCAATATGTAACAAAGCCAAAGATAAAAATTGAAACATTTTAATTAAAAATCCAGAAATTATTCCAAAAATCGCACGTAAAGCTGCAGTAGCAAATTTTACATTAATTACCTAACATGATTATTTGGCAAAATACTTACACAGAATAGGAATTTATACAAGTCCAAATTGTCCTCTGTGCAACAAAGAAGAGGAAATGACTGAAGAACATCTTCTAACCTGTGAAGCCCTACCTGCCAGACCCACTACACAGAAATATTGGAGAGCAAGGGAGCTAATGACTTCATTGCCAAAGCCTAGCATTTGACAACAAAGAAGAGGAAATGACTGAAGAACATCTTCTAACCTGTGAAGCCCTACCTGCCGGACCCACTACACAGAAATATTGGAGAGCAAGAGAGCTAATGGCTTCATTGCCAAAGCCTAGCATTTGACAACAAAGAAGAGGAAATGACTGAAGAACATCTTCTAACCTGTGAAGCCCTACCTGCCGGATCCACTACACAGAAATATTGCAGAGCAAGAGAGTTAATGGCTTCATTGCCAAAGCCTAGCATTTGACAACAAAGAAGAGGAAATGACTGAAGAACATCTTTTAACCTGTGAAGCCCTAACTACCGGACCCACTACACAGAAATATTGGAGAGCAATGGTGCTAATGGTTTCATTGCCAAAGCCTAGCATTTGAAAACAATAACAATAACAATTATTAGTTAATATTTATTAGTCTCTCTTTCAGTATATTTTAGTATTCCTCGTGTTTATTGCAATAAATATGTTTCACCATTTTCTGGAAGAAACAGTTTTACTCTCCCATTTAAAATTTTTTTACATTTCTATGAGCAGCTGTTTATATACGTTCCGTAATCTATAACGGTTTGTTGCAGGACATGTAAAACTATAGTATAAAAGTAATATGGGTTTATTTGAGTGAAAATGGCATTGATTTTTAAAATATTCTGAAAAGAGAATGTTTTAACACACTTACGCAATCCATATTTCCATCAATCCATCACTCAATTTCCATCAAAACAAATTAGCTTTACTGCTCTTCATCTTCGCTTTGCCATATTACCTTTACTACTCCTCACACTTCAGAAATTAATAATAGCAGCACATTAGTACAAGTTTAAAAGTGTATCTAAGACTATCAGTTATTTTTACTGAATTTTTACATGCTTTAATAATTGCATTACTTGACAATTTTCACCTAAATTTACTTCCCACTTTTGGAAATATCTACCCCTAAAAATATGTACATTATTAACAGAGAATTTATGCCAAATTTTACCTGCATCAAATTATGTTTAGCAATTTGAGGAATAATTTTAGATGGAATAAGTTGTTCTTTGACTGAGAAATGTCCAATAAAAATTTAATCCATGTAGTTTAATAGAAAATAGTCCCTAAAGTGTGGAACATACAAGTTGCAGTAAACTACCATTAAAGATAAATGTAAGCATAACAGTGGAAAATAACAAGATTATAACATCTAAATTAAAAACTCCTTAACAACTGAAAACCCTAAAATTCCATATATATTTTTAAAGCTCAGAGTTAATAATTTTAAAGCATGAAAACCAAACATTGGTTTCTTTGGGCCACCCAACAGCTGCCGAGGGTCTTTAAGCCATTCCCTGTATATCTTTTCACATAGGGCTTGTTTTTGCTGGAGTTAAAAAGCGATAAATGTTTCTTGTTGGAAAAAATGTTGATAATGGGATCGTGATGTTGGCGTGTATTATAAGGTAGACTTGGATCTGTCAACAAGATAAGAGTCTGTACATAGACCTTGGTGACAGAAATTGTACTGCCCTAAATCAACTGCTTTTTGTTCGTCTCCAAAGAATTTCAGATAAAATTAACTCTCTTTAACAACACCTACACTTTTTGTAGTAAGATTTTGGCTATCAGTTGTGCAAATTCATCCAAAATGAAGAGGACTTCTGAGATTAATCCTAAAAGTTCATTTGACAAGAAACAGTATCCTGCGTACTATGAACTATAAGTGACGCTTACCAGGTCAAGAATTCATATTGGAAATGCCAGCCCCGTAAGGTGTTTCGAGAGATTCGAGATCTGAACTTATTTACCTGTCACATACTGCTTTAATATTGGTCTGCAGGATCAAGTTTTCCCAAATTATTTGAAAATAGCCAAATTAATTCGTATATATACGAAGGCTGTTCAACAAAGAATGACCACAACTTTTTTTGGCAACGTACCTTTACACATCCTCATAATTTTGATGCTCCTTCTCAAAATAGTGTCCCCTTAATGCCTTGCACTTGTCCCAGCGTTTCTGCCAGTCTTCAAAGACATGCTGGAAACTATTTTTGACAGATCCTTCTAAATCGCCTTTGCAGCCTTCACCACTGCTTCTGATGATGGATAATACCTCCCACGAAGGCATTACTTCAAGTTAGGGAATAGAAAAGTCACATGGGGCTAAATCCGGACTATTGGGAGGGTGAGGGGTGTACTTCACGTTTATTTTAGCAAGATAATCAGCAACAACATTGGCAATATGCGGCCGCGCATTATCGTGGTGCAGCATCCAGCCTGCTTCACGTAAATGTATGTAGGTAGGTAGGTAGGTAGGTAGGTAGGTAGGTAGGTAGGTAGGTAGGTAGGTAGGTAGGTAGGTAGGTAGGTAGGTAGGTAGGTAGGTAGGTAGGTAGGTAGGTAGGTAGGTAGGTAGGTAGGTAGGTAGGTAGGTAGGTAGGTGGGTGGGTGGGTGAATGGGTGGGTGGGTGGGTGGGTGGGTAGATAGGTAGGTGGGTGGGTAGGTAGGTAGGTAGGTAGGTAGGTAGGTAGGTAGGTAGGTAGGTAGGTAGGTAGGTAGGTAGGTAGGTAGGTAGGTAGGTAGGTAGGTAGGTAGGTAGGTAGGTAGGTAGGTAGGTAGGTAGGTAGGTAGGTAGGTAGGTAGGTAGGTGGGTGGGTGGGTAGGTAGGTATTTATTTATTTATTTATTTCACTGCAAATGGGTACTACCCGGTGGCAGAGTTAAGAATGCAGATCAAATTACAAATACTAGATTTAAAACAATATCACAATAAACAATACAAACATGATATTATTTAAACTTTAGTCACTTAAAACATATCTAATTAATTCTCTATTTACATTTTATATACCATTGTAATTAAAAAGTTAAACTATAAACCATCTAGATTTTTTCTAAATTTCTTCAGCGACAGGGGACAGCCCTAAAAGACTGCTACAGGCAATTCATTCCATTCTTCAATGGTTCTATTAACAAAAGAAAATTTTCCTACGTCGGTTCTGTATCTTCTACCCTTAATTTTATACCTATGATCGTTTCGTCCATAATAATCCGGATTATCTAACCTTACACTAACGCCCATCCATGCCTTTACACCAGCATTAGCTTTGAATAATGCTACCAACTTATGTTTTTTACGCCTAATTCTTAATTCCTCCCATTTAGTCTCATCTCCTTTTATAGGCCCAAAATACTTGCCTCTTTTTATGAATTTTATTGCCCTCTTCTGTATTTTTTCTAATGGATCGATTTGGTTAGCTCTATACGGGTCCCAGCATGCTACTCCATATTCCATAACCGGCCGCACTAAGGCCTTGTAGGCAATTTCCCTGGACCTAGCGCTCCCCTTTTTCAATATTCTCATTACGAAATGTAATGCCTTCCACGCATTCCTAGATGTGGAATTTACTTGTTCGTCCCATCCAGCATTACTTGCCAGGTACACTCACAAGTATTTGCAGCTGTCCACCTGTGGAATTTGCACCCCTCCCATGTGATAGTTAACAATAATTTTGCCCTTAGTTCTACTAAAAACAATGGACTTACTTTTCTTGGCATTAATTGAATGTAGTCTGAAAACTACATGTAGTCATTAAATGTAGTCTTTTGCGCCTGATATGGACTTGCAATGTTTTCAGGACATCCCTGTAGTATTGTCTCCCCTCTTTAAACATTTTAAACCACCTTCGAGCTGTACTGTAGGGAAGAACAGGCTCTGCATAGGCATCCTATTATATTGTATAGGTCTCAACTGAATATTTGTTGAGACGAAAGCAGAATTTCAAAGCCGCATATTGTTCCTCGCGTGTTACCTCCATTGCAGCGGTAGGCGATACTGAAATTGTCTGAACTTGCCTGGTTCTCGCAGGTGGGAACCAGAAGTACCAACAATAAAACTACTACGGCGTGTTTGTTTCACATTAAGCTAACAGAATGTAAGAATATTGTATTTTAGTGCGAAAAATTATGACCATAAAAAATTCATGATCATTCTTTATTGAACAGCCCTCGTATAAAACAGGAATTCTATCTGAGTCTTGTAATTATCACTAATATCTCTTATTCCAGTTATTGGAAACATCTTTGAATATGTATTATTTGAACAAGTGAATATATATTTAAAAATTTTTGATCTAATTAACAAAGAACAATATGGTTTCATTGAAGGTAAATGTACTACGAGAGCTATACAAAGGCTGGTGACCATCATACATACCTTATTTGAAAATTGTGGGTATGTTTCAGCCAATTTATGTGACATGAGAAAATCTTTTGATTCACTTGATCGTAATGTGATATTGGATAAACTTTCCTATTATGGTTTTCAAAGTAGTCAGTTAAAACTTCTGAAATCATACTTATCAAATAGAAAACAGACAGTTTATGTGAATGTTGAATTTTCATCTGTGTGTCATATTACTAACGGTATTCCGCAGGGTTCAGTCTTAGGTCCTTTCTTGTTTTTAACTGTAGTTAAAGATTTACCTTGCAATGTGCCTACTTATATAATAAGGTTTGCTAAGATACTACCTTTCTTAATATTGGAAATGATTTTAACTTGAGTAAACAGTGCGTAGCAATCATCTGAATGGTTTGGAGCCAACAGTATGTTCTTAAATAAATCCAAGACATGTTATACACCTTCAAACTCTTACCTAATGATTTTAAATCTACGAGTCATACCTATAGTAAATTTTTGTGTTTGTTCATTGACAACCAACTCTGTTGGACCTCATATATTGACTATTTGAAGAACAACTTATCAAGTATATTTTTAATAAGACATTTGAGACAATGCATTCCACTTGAATATGTTAGAGCTATGTATTTTGCTATTTTTAATCAGTTATAAGATATGGTAGTAGTAAAGTAAATGAAATATTTGTCCTTCAGAAGAAATAATAATTAAAAACCTTTCTTATTTAGCTCATTGTAAATGCATATTTATTGAAGTAGATATTTTAGCTACTTATAATCTGTTTATTTTTGATGTTTTATATTTTAAGAAGTGACTTAAATGGATACTACACCAGGGGTAACAAATGTAAATTTTCCTTACTTTACATTATCAAAAATAAATAAGTATTACCTAATAGTGTAAAACATTTGCATATTAAACATTTCAAACTTAAAGTATATGCATTGCTGGTGCAATATCCACTGCATTGCATTCAAGAATGTTTTAATCATAAACTGTATATTTGACAAATGACTATACGACATTTTTATTTAGACATTTTCAAATGCGATTTCTATTTATTAAGATTAATATTTTCTTCCAAAATACTTATGTGTCCATTTCATTGCTTTAGTAATTTAAGTTCTAGACTTATTTCACGGTTAAATGTCAAAAAATGATCTGTCACCGCAGACTTATTAATCTGTTTATATTTAAAATTCCTAAAATGTTCCTTTATTCTGGTTTCCACATTACGTTTGGTCCTTCCGATGTAAACCGTCGCAATGCAAACAATTCAGTTGATAAATACCAGACTTTTTAGTGTCGGAAATATAAAACTTTTTAGCAAAAATTGTATATTATATTAAGTGTGAGGAACCAACATTATATCACATTCTTTAACAAATTCTGAAACGTTTTATCACTCCAGGGATAGTAAGTAAATTTTTTTAATATTTTCATTTTTAATTAATGATCATTTTTGTCATTTGAATTTATGGTAGAAGGTCAGCCAAACCAACAATGGATTAACAATATGAAGAAAGCATAAATCCCATGGGAGTATAAGCAGATACTCCCTAAATGCCATCTCCCGGTTTTATGTGGAATACACTTCCTGTTATATTGTGATAAAGTAAAAATTATATATATTTTGACTTCATGGGTTGGGAGAATCAAAAGTCTTGTTTGCAGAAATTTAAAACACTCTTTAATGCAGTAAACAGAAGCTTTGTACAACCCTTGTAGCAAATTCCAGACTTCTCTCTCGGCAGGCGTCCAACTCTGCGCGCCACTGTTTGACCCTTTATTTCCTATCCACGTGTACAGCTCTGGCTTTGAGGCAGCTCTCTGTTTCTTTCTTTCTTTTTTTATCATTTACATCTTCCAACGTTAAGTAGTTTCCAACGATGAATGAAATGATGCCCAAATGATTCCAAGAATTTAGTTACCTGACATTGAGCTTTCAGAATAAGATAAAATTTCTGGAAAAAGTAACTCATCACCAGATTCCAACTCAGGACCCTTTGAACGTGAAGCACACCGCTAGCATCTATGCTACAGAAGCGAGCCACTCTACTACAAACTCTCTTACATTTCCTTTACCTACTCCATGCTAAAAAAGATAAATAGTGTCTTAATGTTAATGTTCTTTTAGGTACAAGGGCATATGAGGATAAAGTAGATAGAGGATAAAGGATAAAGTAGATAGTAAAATTTTTACGTGGTTTCTATATCACAGTTTTGAACTTCTGTTCCCTTTCATAGCCAAGGGATAACAAATAATGACGTCCCATAAAAAATACGAGGGCTGTTCAATAAAGAATGATCATAATTTTTTTACGGTCATAATTTTTCGCACTAAAATTCAATCTTATTATATTCTGTTAGCTTAATGTGAAACAAATACGCCATAGTAGTTTCATTATTGGTACTCCTGCTTCCCGCCTGTGAGAACCAGCCAAGTTCAGACATGTTCAGTATCGCCTACCGCTGCAATGGAGGTAACATGCAGTTAAAGTTGATGTTAGAGGAAGATCCGGAGTTTCTTTCAAACGTAATCACTGCTGATGAAACTTGGCTACATCATTTTGATCCTGAGAGCAAACAGCAAAGCTCAGTGTGGAAATCTCCTTCATCACCATCCCCCCAAAAATGCAAAAGTGGTTGCTTCTACTGGGAAAGTTATGGTCATCTTATTCTTTGATATTCATAGAATGGTTTATCAGCATGTTGTACCTGCACACACATCAGTAACTGGACAATACTACAGGGATGTCCTGAAAACATTGCAAGTCCATATCAGATGCAAAAGCCCACATTTCCATGAAACAGGCTGGATGCTGCACCACAATAATGCGTGGCCGCATATTGCCAATTTTGTTGCTGAATATCTTGCAAAACCCAACGTGAAGTGCATCTCCCACCCTCCCTATAGTCAGGATTTAGTCCCATGTGACTTTTTTCTATTCCCTAACTTGAAGAAACGCCTTCGTGGGAGGCATTATCTATCATCAGAAGCAGTGGTGAAGGCTGCGGAGGCGATTTTGAAGGATCTCTCAAAAAATGGTATCCAGCATATCTTTGAAGACTGGCAGTAACTCTGGGACAAGTGCATCGCATTCAGAGGAGGCTATTTTGAGAAGGACCATCAAAATTATGAGGATGAGTAAAGGTACGTTGTTAAAAAATTGTGATCATTTTTTATTGAACAGTCCCCGTATTTGTATTGAAAAATTTATACATACAGCAAGAACATCTCGGAAATCGTTAAGTCCACACACACATACACAAAAGTAATGTTTGACATTAATTTCAAGCTTTACTGAGCTCACATTTCTTTGTGAGATAAGATTTCTACAGCCCTTAAGCTTTACGAGTTGTGCAAAAGTCATTCAGAATGAATAGGACTTCTAAGGACATTCATAGAAAATTCAAGATGTCTATTTCATTTGTTATTGGAGACAACTTTGAGAAAAACAAAATTTTTCAAAGTATATCTCACAAATGATATCGTAAAGTTCTTGAAAATCTTTGGGAACTCAAAAATGGAGTTGGAATTCGAGTTCACAACTATTCACAGGCTTCTTGTATGTCCATGTTAATCACAACATGATCTTCACAAGGTGACCTCGTTGATGGCACTTTAAGAGAAAGTGCATCTGCTCCCATGATGGCACGAAAACTGTTGCTTTGCAGTGCTGATCTAGTTGAAGAGGTAAACCTGTTCGAATCCTGAGTCTGGACTATAAACGGGGGCGTAGTTGTAGATGAGAGCTTGGTTCTCTTCTCGTGACGTAGCAAAATGGTGGTTGTTTCTTCGAGCTGCAACATTAATACGAAACATATTGAAATATAACAACACTGTGTAGAGTCTGTCTAGTGAACGGGAATGCAGTTTGCCGCTCAAAGGAAACTACCCTCCCGCCCAATAATGACCGTCATAAATCCATTTCCACACTTCAGAAATGGAACACTGTCGTTGAGGACCAATAGCAACCCTGATTTTCTCGAAGTGACAGTCGCATGTTTACTCCACGTGGAGTCTCAGTTGCCAAAGTTCCAAATTCCAGTTGATCTGTTTCCTTACGTGCAGAAATTCGTTGTGTCACGATGTGGAGACCGTGGGAGAGAAATGCGGTGGTAAATGCAAATGAAGTAGTAGATAACTTTCAGTCAAGTGAAAGTAATCAAAGTGATGACAATAGTGTGAATAACTATGCCGATTTATATTACTGGAAAAGCCTCAAAAAACAAAGTTATAACCTGAACTGTTTCTAAGCAAATTCAAGCGCTTGTTTTGAACACATATAAATATGTGCTGACAAATAATCTTGGTAAGGGGTCGTGCAATGAACCTGATGATAAATTCTGGGTATTTACAGAAATACAGTAAGAAATATTGTGACGAAAGGAATACCAAAGACGCCGATCAGGTGTGAAAACAAAAGGAAACGTTTCTCTAAAGTAGACAATTTCAGATGCGATTTAATTCGTCGAGAAATTTATAGATTCTATGCAAAAGGGAGAGCGCCCACCTTAGACCAATTGATTGCACATTTGCAAGAAATTTGTGATTTTCCTTATGGGCGCTGCACTTTGCGTGGTCTCCTAAAGGAGCTGGGTTTCAAATACCGCACTTTGAATAAGTTAAGGGTTATTATGGAATCCAGTAGAATTGTAGCTTGGCGAAGTAAGGAAGTTTTGCAGTAGTGGACATAAGATAATTTATTTAGACGAAACCTCGTACGATACCCATGACGTATCGAGAGAGGTGGCAGCCTTGCAGAAAGATCTGGGAGAAGAAGGGTCAGTGTTGTAAAACGATTATAAGGGTTCGTCAAAGGCAGCGACCGACGTGCACATGAGTTAACTAAACAGACTTTACGTATAGTCCCTCCGGGCTTAAAGCGGGAATGCATATAAACATTGTGGTTTGTATCGCTCCGCCAACAAACAGGTATTGGCGTTCTCTGCCGTCAGATGTTTACACCTGACTCTTATTGCTGTAGTAATGTAGGGTTAGAAAAGCACGTGGCTGAGATTTACTAAATAAACTAATTAAAATAAACTGCTAAAGAAGAGTTATGTTGTAGGGAAAGGTCATGCAGTATCGACCGGGTTAAGTTTTTTGAGTTTACTCTGTAACTGTGTGGTTAATTGGAATCTTAATGTATTATTCTCTTATCTCAAGACGTGTTCTATAAATAGTATAATGTAATTATTTTAGTTTTTTTTATTTATAGTACTTTATTACATCGAAAGTATAAAAGCTAGATTGTCAGCGATACATTACATTGCCACATATACAACAATAGTAGAATACAAAGGTACGGGAGCTTATTGTCACTATTTCTGCTTAGTTCACAAATGTTTAGCTCACTGGTTTACAGAGATCGCAAATATAATGCTGCTATAGGCCTCAGAATATCTTTCGTGAGCTAAGAGCTACACTACCATCAAGCACTCAGAGCAGACAAACAAATGAAGAGAAGAAGATATCTGACTATAGCGCACGTGGATGTACAAGCTTGCTACTGCTTACACATGAAGGCGAAAAGGGAAATCACAGTAGTGGCCAGGGGCGGTTCCTACATAAGGTTTCAGGTTTGCGCTACACCCACTGATTCTGAATATACAACAGGTGCATTTTGCACACTAAAGCTGTAATTGTTTGCATTGTTTTATATACAAGCATGTTTCAATTACGCTTATCGTCTGTAGCTGCCAATGACAGTAAAAGTCGAAATAAACAGTGATTAGCTGTAGGAGCCGCAGGTTTGCAGCGAAGAGTTAACCTAAGATTTCGCCCAAATGTGGGTTCTCTGAGGGGATTGCGGGAAGCTGAAGAGATGGGAGTGGCTTCTTATACATTGCTTAAATGGAGGTTTATAAACCTAGCTCCTCCTACTCTTAGCAACGGCTATAGCGTGACCTTCAGGTTTAGCTTCTGTGTGCTCTGCTTTTCGAACACAGGGAGAATTTAAATGCATGGAGGTTATTCAGAAGAGAGCTCTGTTACATAACAACGACACACCTGTTCAGGCTTCTGGGTTTATGGCCACTTTGAAAGATTATAATTTTGTATTCTGGCTGTCTTTCTTCTACAAGATCGTGCCACATGTGGACATTTTGTACAATCAGCTGCAGAAACGAGACTGCAATGCAATATTTGCCCTCGCCCAGCTAAACGCATTTAAAAGGAAAGTGCAAAAGGTAAGAAATAGCGTGGATATCGAGGAACACAAAGAAACTGCAATTAAAAGGAGAAGAATAGAAGATCATGATGTGAAAAGAAGAGAAGCTCTTGAAGTATGTGACATTCTTAGAGAAGCTAAGGACAGAATCAGCTTCACGGGGCATCTGGTAGCCTCAACTTTGTTTCATCAAGAAAATTTCTAAGACATTACCAGAGGATTCCCTTAGAGAAACAATAAGGTTCTATCCTTTTATCATTGGAACAAAAATTCGTAGAGAACTGACTGTAATTTACAGTCGAGAGGAATTTCGTGGAATGTCCGGCGCTTTGTGCTTGATGGACTTCAATAAGGAAAACAATTTATGTGCTACATTCAGCGAATATGTCAAACTCCTCCGAGTACTGTTAACTATGCCAATGTGTACCGCTGAAGCAGAATGCTGTTTCTCAACTTTAAAAATAATAAAAGCTTTCCTTAGAAACACAATGTCACAGTGCAGATTGTCAGCATTAGCAATGCTTTCAATTGAGAGAGAGTTTGTTATGAAGATCAGCGACTTCAATGCAAAAGTTATCGATAGATTCTCCAGGTCTAAGGAGAGTAGAGCAGAGAATCTGTATAAATAGGTGAGTCATTACTACTCTGTATTTTATTTTTCATTTGTGCACCACCAATAATTTAACCCACCAGCCGCCACTGGTAGTGACCGGTACTGCATGCCGGCCGATACTGCACGACTCTCCCCTATAACTTTGTGAGTAAACACTTACTAGATTAAATACCTTATATATAGTAGGAGGCTCATTGTTTAAAAGAAAATATGCACTTTAAAGGGAATAGCATTTTTAACAAAACCATTCGCTTGCTTTAAAACATACAATGGCATTTACCCTTTCTTTTTAGAGGCTTTTACAGTTCCTGCTCGTTCAGTTTTGGTTCTCACATTTTAAACTGTGTTCACAGATAGACCAGTTGCTTCAGACGACAGTTTAGTTATGACTTTTACAGGCAGGGTGTCATAACGTTGAAAGAAATAGCTAAACACGTTTATACAAGAGTCTTTTTAGAAGTTTTTCATTCTTATGCTTGACGGGCCCAAATGACCTTGTTGTCGACGGGCCCTAAAACACCACACACTCACTCACTCACTCACTCACTCACTCACTCACTCACTCACTCACTCACTCACTCACTCACTCACTTCTTATGCTTGTGTACACTACTCAGAGAAACTCAGCACCTCGCCATACTGACTTAACACGCAATACTAATAGGACGAGTGGAAGAGCATCGCTTCACTGCAGTAAACAATGCAATCGGGCAAGTACCAAGTACCACGTGACAATAAATGGACGTAAAATGATTCACTCCGTTCATTACTTGAATGTATCAAATGAGCAATAATATTTGCAATGTAATAACGAATTGTTTGTACTAGCGTTTCACTGTTTCACTTGCTCTTAAAGTTGTGTTACGACGTAATGTTGGCATTCGTACAGAGTTTAAGGCCGATTGGGTAGGTTAAGGCAATCAATAGGAACATCCCTATTTATCTACATTTTCGTGGATAAATAGGAACTAAGATGTAGAGAATAAAATTTGAATTGAAGCTTTCCTGGCGACGAATATGCTCAAGTTGTTCTCGGGAAGCAAGCCAGGTGAAAAGACGATTAGAAATCGACGTTTCGGGAGTGTGCATCTCTCCCATCATCAGGATATTTATTAAATGTTATAACGACAAATGAAATACTGGATACAACACAACTATAAACAAAGACAAAACGCTATCAAAATTCGCATTACTGAACAAAAGACTGTTTTCATTAAATTAAATGCCAGACCAGGAGATGGCGTGAGTATAGAAAATTAATTGTGTCAAAGAAATGGAACTACTTAACTTGATTATCAAGCTGTATTGATCTGTGCTTCTTAAGTCGACGTATTTCCATTTTAAGGCCGGTTTCCAAGTGGAGCTGAACAGAAATCCAGCATCACGGTTAAGCATTCTCCTCTCGGAGGAAACGGTCAAAGCCTCCTTAATTCTCCGCTCCCAGTAACTGTTGCATTTTGCCAATATGGTCGTCTCCCGAAAGTGGCCTCTATGGTCGTTATCAAAACAATGCTCTGCCTGCCCAGACTTCTCAGGTTGCATTAAACGAATGCTCCGTTCATGTTCGTTTATTCGTTGAAAGCATTCTCTGTGAACGTGGGACACCGTATATAGGACAAACCGGAAGTACCATCGCTACTAGAATAGTCGAACATGAACGGAGCATTCATTTTATGAAACCTGAGAAGTCTGGGCTGGCAGAGCATTGTTTTGATAACGACCATAGAGCCAATTTTCGGGAGACGAGCATCTTGGCAATATGCAACAGTTACTGGGAGTGGAGAATTAAGGAGGCGTTGGCCATTTCCTTCGAGAGGAGCACACTTAATCGTGATGCTGGATTTCAGTTCAGCTTCTCTTGGAAACCGGCCTAAAAATGGAAATCCATCGATTTAAGAAGCAAATATCACTACAGCTTGATAATCAAATTAACTAGTTACGTTTCTTCTGACCCAATTAATTTTCTATACTCACGCCATCTCTTGAACTAGCATTTAATTTACATAAAACAGTCTTTTGTTCAGTAATGCGAATTTTGATAGTGTTTTGTCTTTGTTTATAGTTGTGTTATATCCAGTATTTCACTTGTGGTTGTAACATTTTATAAATATCCTGATGATGGGAGAGATGCACACTCCCGAAACGTCGATTTTTAATCGTCTTTTCACCTGGCTTGCTTCATAAAAAAACTTGAACAAGATGTAGAGAATATGCACAATTTCTGAATGGATTTGTATGTTTATATAAGAAAACCGCGATAAAGACATTAGCAATTTTTATGTGCAGCTTGTTACCGAAGCTGAAAAAGTGTCATTCTTTTTTATTTTCTTTTAAGTGTTCCAAAATCTTAGATATGCATTGAGAGAAATGTGCTGTAAATACATTACCTTCGTTTACCAGGAAGTTTCCGAAGTACTGACTGACTAGAATAGCGTCTGCAAAGTGTGGAATGTTACTCTTGGGTGACCATTCGAAGACATTCTTCTCTGGATGGAACTGAAGACCATAAAAGGGATATTGACGGTGTTCGAAACTGGATACAAACTGCAGACCGTTCACGTCATGGTTCAGAGTCAGTACGTTCCAGTAGGTGTCAAGGCCGTGCTTCTTTAGGCTCTGTGAACATAATAAAAGGTGCGGTGAGTCAGAGGAGGCCACAGGGCACAGAGATTCGTACAAATATCTTGCCAGGGTGTAAACAAAAAAGCTGTTTGGCATCCTGTACAAAATAAAGAGGAGTAAATAGCTGCCTCAAAAAAATTCCTCGATAAAATAATCCCACCTCATCCTGCAACCATCAAAATTAGCAACCTGCGGTCAGATCAAAACCTGGGTGGGTACGCAGCAAAAACCTTCTAGCTGGTAACAGCCTGTCAGTATCGACTTGGACTTGGATCTTACAAGAGAACTATCACTATGCTCACACCTGTAAACACTTGAGAGTTTGACGGCATCATCTCTGCTCTATGTGGAGGCTGTGTGCCAAAAATCGGGTGTGGAGTATAGCTAGAAGTACCCGAAGGTGAGTCTAGAATATGTAGGAATACACAGGCATAGTAACATAGTGGTACGGGAGGATTGTTTAACCCTGACAAGCAGCGGTCTACAGCACACTCGTAACAGAGCTGGCGAGGGATGTAAAACACCTAATCCTTGTTTCACATAAGCTTGCCCAGTATCTCTTAACGGTCACGTGACCTTACTGTTGTGCGGTAAAAATTAGCTCGTTATTTAACATGGTGATATATCTTTATATGTTGGAAGAGAATTGTCAAATTTATATTTTCGTAGCTGTTTCAATGAAATATATTACGCAACAGAGTTGATTTATCTGAAATGCATGTTAATTCTTAAACGAAGTAAAGAGGAGGTTCCTTTGCTCTCAAGCACATGGCACGATAGCACGTGATTTAGCGGTAGTGATGACATATTTGTTTATATGACTTTTATCACTGACCTTGTTTTGAACTGGATTAGTCATATATTGCCATTCGAAGGTGTGCTGTGCCGAGTGAGAGAGCTAAATTATTTTATTGATCGTTTATAGCGCGTGTACTTATTATATGTATAATGGCAGAGTCTAGCGCCAGTTTTTCGCTGAAGCATCGCAAGGGAAAACCTCTACAAAGCGGCGAAATGCACTCACAGAGAAGAATCCGTCTTTGTCAGTGAGAGAAGTCGAACAGCTGTGCTCTGAACTTACAGGTGTGCTAGATGCGTACGAACATCGTGACATGAAATTGAGACAACAGGAAAACTTACCACTCAAGGGGCGATACTGCTGTGTAGCAAAGACGTTATTTAAGAACAATCAGACTGTACCGAGATACAACCTTGCCGAGACTTGGGTGAATGAAGAACACCCGACAAATATGGCGTGACACGACCTTTAAGACTGAAAGACAAGCATTGTTGCAAGGTATGTGTGCTGGTTTAAAAACTCCCAGCGGAAAAGGTCGAAGGCCTTTCATTCCAGTTTCATTGCTCATTCATTCAGTTTCATTGTAAATTTCATAATTTTTGCATGCCTTCATATTCTTATTTGTATCGTTATATCTATCTTCCTGGCAATTATTATGACGTTTACTGCAGGTTTTAATGTGACGGGAAGGCACCGCCTATGGCTTATGGCGCGAAAGCATTAGCCAATTAGGGCGAATGGGAAGGTAGTTGCATGCGGAGTGAAACATGTCAACGGGGCAAGGTTATATGAAACAGAGATTACATGCACGTGGTCGCATGCGGCACTTTACAGGTGTCAGTTCTGGACGTTGCAGTTCTACGCGGCAGATTTTTGGTGCACATAGTTTTTATATGGCAGGCACTGTACGTTCAGACCTGCACCGTGGCGTAGTGAGTTACGGCATCATGCTTCGGTCTTTGCCAGGGAATGCTGCCCGGGTTCGATCCCATCCCTGGGGGTGAGGATTTTAAGTCCCGGCTATAGGACCGGTGCCTACTCAGTATCGTGAGGAAAGTGAGGAGTTTGCCATGGTCACGAAAGCCACGTTTCCGGCTGGGGGTGTCGGCATGCTGTCCCATCTTCTTCCCGTATCGGTTGGATGATCGCCCACCTCCACCTTACATATGTGGGCGTGAGGCCGCCAGTCGGGTTGGCAGGCCCTGGGCGTTGCTGTTCTCCGCAGCAAACTTTTGTTGTGCATGGTTTTTATACAGCAGGCATTGTGTATTCAGTCGTGCACCATGCTGTAGTGATCTGTCATGATGCTTTGGTCCCCTGCCACAGAATGCAGTCCCAGTTCGATCGTATCCCTACAGTTTGATTTTTAAAAGAAGATACGTGAAGGTCATCAGGCAAGGGCCGCAAAGGGTAAGAGGGGAAGGTCGTTGCTATGGTAACGTAAACAAAGGTTGCCAGATTGGATACACTGGTGAATCACATACTCCTCAGCTCAGTTATCTCTCATTGTATGCAGGAAACAGAGTTTGCTTAGTTGCGCAGTGTATTGTTAGCCTACTTTGTTAGAACACAAAGTACGTTTTTATGGAAGCAAGACGTAGTTGCGCTAGGATTGGAGGTGGACCGAGGAATGTATCAATTAAATTATATGTAGAAGAAAGATGAGAAAATAAATACTAAATACTGAAAATACTGAAACAAGCATTAGATCTGGCAGCATGTGTGACTCATGTGCACCCTCATACACTCATTTCGTAGTAAATACGGCAACTACCAGAGCACATAAACAGTTCAAGTTCCTCTCCCTTTCATTCCCCGCTAGCCTTCTTGTAGTGTGCAGACGGTACTGGTATTCAATCAGTTGAGCCAAAATTCACGGCAAGGAGCGACTCGAGTATGAAAACTCTATTGCGCATGCCTCACGCACCTCAACGCCACGAGCAACTGAACGAGAACCGGGAGAACAATGGTTCAATTCTCGCCTATGGCATTGAATTTTTCATTCTTAATCTACGTTTTCGAAAGTTAAAATCTATTTCAGTAATTAACATGGAATTTAATACCTTATCGTACCTTTTCAGTAACACAATACTTATGGAAGTTTATAGTGGTATTTTGCGTCTTCAGTGAAGTAATAATATTCTCAGGTGCTTTACCGTACAGTCTGCTCTTCAGGTAGCCTGCAACAAAGCAAAAGTGCCTTATTATTGCAGCATATTTAAATAATATAAAATACATTAGTGCCCGATTTCACCAACAGATGTTAAAATCGACGTTAACAAATGTAACGTAACAAATGTCACAGCGCTAAAACTATTGTTAAATTTCTTGGATTTCACCAAGCTGTTTTCTTAAAATATTAACAAATCTGTGTTAACGCCAAGAAACTTGTAAATATCACAGCTATAGAAGGCTATGGATGATTTTCTGAACGTACTCCGATGCGCTTTTGTTTTCATTTTCTTCTGCACAAATGGCGGATGAACAAAATCATAAATAAAGACGTGAGACAAATTTCTCATCGACGGAGAAAGAATTTTTAATTGAAATGGTGATGAAGTGTAAGGGTATCGTGGAAAATAAGAGGACGGATGCAGTGAATGTAAAAGAGAAAGATGTCGCGGGGAAAATATTGGAAACGAATTTAATTCAAATGCATGTGTCACTACTACAAGCACCAAACAACTTGTCAGTATTACGTAAATTTAAAACGAAGTGCGAAGAACAAGTGCCTTAAACGTTTCAAGACGGGAGGTGAACAATGTATTATCCACACAATTCAATGAATTATAAAATAGCAAAGTTATTAATACTTGAAGCAAAGGCGAGATCGGCATATTCCTTTCGATATATGTTCCAACTCAGTATTACGTAAATTTAAAACGAGGAGCGAAGAAGAACAAGTGACTTAAACGTTTCAGGACGAGAGGTGAACAATGCATCATGCACATAATTCAGTAAATTATAAAATAGCAAAGTTATTAATACTTCAAGCAAAGGCGAGATCGGCATATTCCTTTCGATGCATGTTCTAACTCAGTATTACGTAAATTTAAAACGAGGTGCGAAGGACAAGTGACTTGAACGTTTCAAGACGGGAGGTGGACAATGTATTATCCACATAATTCAGTGAATTATAAAATCGCAAAGTTATTGATACTTGAAGCTAAGGTGAGATAGTCATATTCCTTTCGATGCATGTTCTAACTCAGTATTACGTAAATTTAAAACGAGGAGCGAGGAAGGACAAGTGACTTGAACGTTTCAAGACGGGAGGTGGACAATGTATTATCCACATAATTTAGTAAATTATAAAATCGCAAAGTTATTGATACTTGAAGCTAAGGTGAGATAGTCATATTCCTTTCGATGCATGTTCTAACTCAGTATTACGTAAATTTAAAACGAGGAGCGAGGAAGGGCAAGTGACTTGAACGTTTCAAGACGGGAGGTGGACAGTGTATTATCCACATAATTCAGTGAATTATAAAATGCCAAGTTTATTGATACTTGAAGCAAAGGCGAGATCGCCATATTCCTTTCGATGCATGTACTAACCTCTCTTGTACTTCCGCAGTAACCTTCATAGCAACATGTTTCGACAGTCTATACATCCGTAAAACAATTTTCTTCTGATAGTTCCTCAAAATCATTTCTCCTCATAGACCGTACTCTATTATGAATGCCATTTAGACGGTCTTAAATATAGCAAATCGACATCAACAGCTGAGTTCATGCTCGCCATCTTGACTATTTACAATTGTTAAGTACTTAACATTAGAAATTCGGTTTGTTAGTTTAACATGAGATTTAACACGAATGTTACGCTAACACTTGTTGGTGAAATGCAATTTTTGTTATAACTATTGCTAAACTCGTGTTAAGTCTTAACATTTGTTGGTGAAATCGGGCATAGATGTCTAATGGCTAATATAATAATACTAGCTGAAATACTGTGCATTGACTTGGTTTAACGGTGGGTTAGCCCATGGCTTTGCGTTTTGAGGGAGTGCAATTTCAAGGGTTAGTTAAAATACTTACGAAACTGTAGGAACGAAAATAAACAAAGTACATTTACAAAATCACTTTTGAACACCACACTAGGAAAGCCAATTTAAGTATGAGATTAACAATAGAGTCTGAAAAGTTGTAAATATTTGTAAATAATTAATTTAACCACATCAATATCAAAGAGTATTGTTAACAAAAGACCTGAAAGCTTTCACATATTGTGAAAATTGAATAATGTGAACAATGTCTCGACTTGATGACACAGTGGGAGAACTTTATTATGGAATACAAATACTGTAACAAGAATAGGTTGCATTTCAAACATAAAAAGATATCGTCAAGCAAAGCATGTACACTGCGATCCATATTAACCTGAACCATTTCAATAAGCCATAACTTCTGAACCAATAATAGGACACACGTGCAACTTGGGGAGAATATAATACACAATTCGAAGATTACATTACACTATTTACATCTCAGAGAAAATGTTGGAAGTGTCCTCCACCAGCATCTATACATGTTTGTACTCGTCTCACCATATTCTCTGAAGTTTTACGGAGAGTATCCTCGCCAATGTTACTTATTTCGGTTCGGATGAGTTCATTGAGAACATCAATTGTCCGTGACCTATTCTTGTACACTCTATTTTTGGATAACCCCACAAGAAAAAGATCCGGTGAGGTTAGGTCAGGGGATCAGGGGCGCCACAGACCTTTTGAGATTATTCGATTATCAATGAAACTGGTTAAAAGTTCCATGGTGTCATTGGATGTATGGCACGTTGCTCCATCTTGCTGGAAACAACCTTCCCTCAATTCGATATCATCTCCGTAAAACTTCAGAGAATATGGTGAGATGAGTACAAACATGTATAGATGCTGGTGGAGGACACTTCCAACATTTTCTCTGAGATGTAAATAGTGTAATGTAATCTTCGAATTGTGTATTATATCCTCCCAAAGTTGCACGTGTGTCCTATTATTGTATTTAAAGTCCATCTCGGTAGTGTAGATGGTAGTGTGTCTGCCTCACGTTCAAGAGGTCCCGAGTTCGAGTATCGGTCAGGGTGAGTTACCTGGATAAGGTTTTTCCGGGGATTTCCCTTATCCTGAAAGACGAATGTCGGATAACTCTAAGCTCTGTGGACCCTGGGCTCATTTGGGCATCATTTCATCCATTCCATTCATTGTGCGATATGACTTATCCTTGGAGGACGTAAAATTACAAAAAAAGAGTGAAAGAAACTATGTGATGGAGCATGCTGTTAAATAAATTTTAAAAAAAGGTTTTGTTTTGAGTTAAGGAGCAGGGTGTTAGTTATATCACTTTTACATAAATTTAAGCAAATGTTAACTCACAATTTTCACTAACCTTCATTTTTTCCGTTAAGTTTTGAAGTCGTTTTCTTTTCACATTTCTTGCTTGTCTTGCCTCTTGAACACAGATACCTCCATGCCTCGGCGTTACCTTACAAGAAAAAAAATATATAATTTTTTATCTTGTTTTGTATACTTCAGGATTACTTCTTTTTTTTCGAATTAGCCCATGTAGAACCACGCAAAGTATAGTGTGATCAATATAAACCTGAACCACTTCAATAAGCCATACCTTCCCTTTGAAAGATTTTAGAATGCAGAAATTTGTTTAATGATCTCAGTGGCTTTGGGAGAATTATGAAAAGGTTGGAGTATGGTGCGCGGTGTCAGCTTCCAGGATCGTTAGACCCATTTTCTTTGATACGACTGTAGACACTGAGGTTTATATGGGTATTTTAAGAATTTGTGGAGCAGCTGGATGATATCGAATTGAGAGGTTATTTCCAGCAATATGGAGCAACGAGCCATACATCTAATGACACCATGGAACTTGTAACCAGTTTCTTTGGGCAACAATGAAAATGTTTCGGGTTTAAAAGTAGTGAAGTTATATGTATTTTCATCTGCTGACTTAAAAAATCACTAGCTCTTGTTTTGAAGATAAAGTGACATTTCATTTTTAGAATGAAGATTTTAAATTTGGGGGATTTTTTGGGAGTTGGCACTCCTGTCAAATATCACCAGAGAGAAATTTTGGAAATTAAGTGATGCAAAAGTTAAGGAAGGCATTTTTGTCGGACCACAAATAAGAGAACTTGTAAAGGATCCTGCATTTGACCAAGGAAGGAAGGGCAAGGAAAAGGAAGCTTGGGAAGCCTTCAAGGGATTTTTAGGCAACAAAAGAGATGACAACTACAAGCATTTGGTGACAGTACTCCTACAAATATACCGTAACCTTGGATGCAACATGTCCCTTAAGATCCATTTTCTCCACTCCCACCTAGACTTTTTCCCTCCTAGTTGTGGAGCTGTTATAGTGATGAACATGGGGAGAGAATCCATCAGGGCATTTCTGTTATGGAACAAAGATATCAGGGTCGTTGGAATGAAGTAATGCTTGCGGATTACTGTTGGTCTTTGTATAGGGATTCTGCGGAACTCCATCACAAGAGGCAAGCTAAAAGACGACGAAGTCAATAGGCCACCACATGATTCTCCTCAGACATGACTATCTGCGAAGTATTTTTCTAGCATTGTAGAACTCTTAGCATGTAATTACCAGTTTAAAAAATAAAATGTACTTTCATTGTTGTTAGCATGTATGTAATTAAAATGTATCCTTTTCTCTCAATTCGTTAATATGTAATACTTCCACCTTGAGTATATCATAGAAACTAGAGCTAGAAAAATTTTTCATTGTCATATTTGTTTTTCTCAACCAAAAATTAGTAGGAATTGCCTCATGAAGTGCTCGAAACATTTAAAAAAAGTTTTGATGCCCCGTGTATTCGAATAATCTCAAAAGGTCTGTGGCCTCCCAGATCCCCTGACCTAAACTCACCGTATTTTTTCTTGTGGGAGTATCTAAAAAATAGTGTACAAGGATAGACCACGGACAATTGATGTTCTCTAGGAATCCATTCGAACCGAAGTAAGTAACATTGGCGAGGATACTCTCCGTAAAACTTCAGAGAATATAGTGATACGAGTGCAAACATGTATAGATGCTGGTGGAGGACACTCCCAACATTTCCTCTGAGATGTAAATAGTGTAATGTAATCTCCCAATTGTGTATTATATTCTCCCAAAGTTGCACGTGTGTCCTTTTATTGGTTCAAAAGTTATGATCTATTGAAATGGTTCAGGTTTATATGAATCGCACTGTAGATTCCAAATTTGATATGTTCCCAAGTATTAATCGAACATACACTTGACAATGTTAATACTGTGACTTTGTGGGTTCGTGAAATTTGAAGTCCAATTGCACAAACTCAAAATGTTCTTTATTTCCACCGAATTACAGTTGGAACACTTGCCGATTACATAGACTTACGTAGAGCACACAATTACAACTCACCAGTTCGTCTGTCACAGGTCCACTCTGCACTCGCGATTACGTCAACTCCTCCGATGTCCGTACACATTCTTCCAGTCTGTTCCTTCACTCGGCGCTCCTCACAGCTGCTCGCCAAGAACTGAACTCACTCGCCAACTGCAGCCCCTTTTTATGGAATATTGCTGTTTCTCGAAGTCTCGCGATTCGGTGAATCATCCTGCAGGTTCCAGACGTCAAGGAGGGGGGAAAGAGATGGCTAACGATGTTTTTCCAACCATCCCCCTCGTTACCGCGACAAGACAAATGGGTAGGCGTGGACGAATGCTTCCCGTCTGCTGCTGCTAGCTGGCCGTGCCTTCCTATAATTAGGTGACAATACTATCACTTGCTCTGCGGCAGTACCTTCTCTCGCCTCACGGCTGCACGTACCTGGGTTCGACGTCGGGACTCGGTCCCCACATAGTCGTCGGCTGCTTTCTTCGCCCTTGCTCCAGCTGCGGTCTCCTGCATGGACTGTTTTTTTTTTTTTTTTTTTTTTTTTTTTTTGGATTCTCAGGGTGTTAAGGTCGATAAAACAACAAACATCCGATAATCTCTGAACTGCTTTATTTGTTCTTACACTTGTGTGGCACCCGGGCAACTTGAAATAGCTGCACTTTTATCGACGGACGTCTTACAATACATTTTACTTGACGCAGCACGTCGTAAAGGAATAAGCTGTTTGACATATCAGACGAATGCATACAATATACTTGACTGCAATGGGGGCTGAATGGGGGTTTCTACCCTCTTATATACTCAGCACGGCGTCACAAGGAAAAAACTAACAGAATATTGACCTGTGTAACAGTACAGCAAAATAGCTAGCATTGCACTCTTATCATCCGCACTTTCTAGACTGTCGCCCAGGGAGTGGAAGGTTTCACACATATCTTCCCAGGTTCATGTTCCAGTATTTAAATCAAAATATACGGTTTCACTTTCACAAACATATCCCTTTTACAGTTCTCAATATATATTCGAGGCATGTTTTTTAAGTCAGTGCCCTTTTGGAATTAAAAAAGACCTGCATAGATATCGCAATAATTTTATTTTTACATGAAATCCTGTACCTTAATCTACTTTTCGACATAATTTCCGTGAATATTGAGGCACTTGTCATAACGTGGCACTAGTTTTTGAATACCCTCCTCATAAAATTCTGCCGCCTGACGTGTTAACCACTGTATCACAACTGTTTTGACTTCGTTATCGTCTTGAAGACGCTGACCGCCCAGATGTTTCTTCCAATGCAGGAACAAATGGTACTCACTGGGCGCCAGATCAGGGCTGTATGGAGGATGGTCTAGAGTTTCCCATTGAAAAGACTTGATGAGATCTTTGGTCCGATTAGCCACATGTGGACGGGCATTGTCATGCAGCAAAACGATACCCTTACTCAACTTGCCACGTCTTTTGTTCTCGATTGCACGGCGCAGAATGTTCAATGTCTCACAATAAGACGCTGCATTGATAGTCTCATTACGAGGCAGAAACTCCACTAGCAATACTCCTTTTCTGTCCCAAAAAACTGTGCACATGATTTTCCGAGCAGAAATTGTTTGCTTAAACTTCACTTTTGTGGGTGATGATGAATGTCGCCATTCCATGGATTGTTGTTTCGATTCTGGTGTGACATAGGCCGCCCATGTTTCGTTACCAGTAACAAATTGGTCTAAAAAATCTTCAGCTTCATTGGGGTACCGCTCAAGGAAAGTCAATGCACTGCCTAAACTTTGGGTTTTGTGCAAATCCGTCAACATTTTCGGAACCCAACGTGAACACAATTTCCGGTACTTCAAGTTCGCGGTCACAATGCGATACAAAACACTACGAGAATATTGAAGAAAATAGTCGCACAATGATGAAATTGTAAAGCGTCTGTTTTCTCTCACCTTTTCGTCCACTTTCAGCACCAAATCTTCAGTAACGACCGAAGGATGCCCACTCCGTTCTTCATCATGCACATTTGTGCGGCCATCTTTAAATTCTCTCATCCATTTCCTTACCATTCTATCATTCATAATGTTTTGTTCGTAAACTTCACAGATCTCACGATGAATATCGATCGGTTTTACGCATTTAGCACTAAGAAATCACAATCGGCGAGACTCACGATTGTCGGAGGCATCTTAAACTCTCAGTAACCAACGTATGCAATGAAGAGTCAGACTCTAATGGCGTCAGTGCGTAGACAAGAGATGTAGGTAACCAGCGCGCATGCGCGGAACACCGACCGTAGCGCTGCGGCGGCGGAATCGCAAAACTGTACTGATTTAAAAACCATGACTCGTATATATAATTTTTAAACATATTATATAATTAATTGAATAATTTGTCCAAGGAAGAAAAGTTCCTGTTTCACCTGTGGCATTTATATCTTTTGATGCTTTCAAAATTTCCTCTGACTTTCCTCTTGTTATCTGATTGTATTCGTTAACACGTTGTGTAATAATTTTCTCTACTTTCCTTTATATAATAATCTTGTACAACGTTGCATTAGTTGTTCCCCGTTTATAACGTTTATTCTAGTCACATCATTTTCATCTTCTCTTAAGGACACTGGGAGACAAGGCTAATTTTTACCAATTTTAAAATTTGAATATATACAAAACTAAACATTATCAGAAATTGAAATTGGGTATGATTGCTGTATAAGGATGTGTGCATTTAACTACTGTATAATATTTAAATTACGTTCACATAGGTCCATGCAAAAGGGGCATAAATCACACCGTGTGTCCTGAAAAAAATATTGCACCCTATATTTCAGGTGCACTTTACTTGTAGGAATTTAAAGCTATATGCATCAAGTTTTATCCTAAATAACCTAAGATACAGCTTCATAATATTAGCTAAATGAAAATCACATATAGTTTATACTATGCACATGAAAAATTAATTAGTTTTGAGTAAAAAAAAGATAATACTTTCAAGGACTGAATATTTGTTTTCATCCATTTTATAAATCACATGAATATAAATGTTAGCCGAATATGTTCAAGGAACATTGACAAATATCCAATACAATGTTTGTGTCAATATCTTTTATATTTTTTGAGAAACATGCACCTAAAGTATGAAAAATCAAGGTTTTGGGAAATCACGATCAAAGATTAAGCACCATTCTCAGGAAGTGGGCGTATCATTACGCTGCCATCTTTAAATTGACGAATTAAAGGACTTTAATACCAGCTGACAACCTATGTTATATATAATTTTAAAGCTGAAGAATTATATAATTTTTTTAACATTAAAACAAAAAATGGATTTTTTTAACCTATCGAGCTTCCAGTGCCCCTAAACAATTTAAACCCAAGGATAATTATTGATGTAGAGGAGATTAATACCCCACGATCAGAATAAATATTATCAAAAGTATGACATCATCACTGTTAATATTATTACTAAGCCATACATCAAGACGTAAAGCACAAATTATTCATCGTCTCTCTCTACAGCCGTGCGTCAGATCACCTCGCCACGCCTACGGACGGTTCCTGAATTATTCATAACGCGATCAAGCCTGAAGGAAGTGTTTGTTATCTTTGCTAATAAAATCCTTAATTTAATTAAAACGTCTATTTTTAAACGCTTAAAGTTAAAAAAGAAATCAAGACATAGAAGGCTATAATTAGAAAGAGGTTCCAAGAAAACATTGCACCCACTTATATTAAGTTTTCAGTGGTTTTGAGCAGTTGTAAACATAAGACTGATACAGGGGGCTAAGTTGTAAAATGTGTCAAAAAGTGACATTTTAGTTCTCTGTACAAGATTATAAATTGAAATCACTGTAGGCGCAACACCCTTTTGTACTTTAAACCATTGAATGAATTAGTTATTGTGCATATTTTACAATTAACAGCTTTAGACTACATTTATTTGTCTTTACCTTGTTGATACCTTGGTTTATGACACCCTGGTTTTCTGCTCTGCCAGGTAACTCTTAACCTCCGTGCCTCCTTGTTACTTAATTACCCTTTCCTTCCCCCTCATCTTCCTTTCTTATATTCTTTACATTTCTGGCCCATTTTTCTTTCACTTACTGTAACAACTCACCAGTACTTATTACCTTCTTTTCCTCCCTGCCCGTTAACATTTTTATAGCTACTATACTCTTCTCTACTTTCTCCCATTTTTCCTCCCAACCCTTTTTTCTCCATATTGCTAACTCCTTGCATTCTGTTGCATAGTGTTGTATGCTTTCTTTTCCCCAACACAATTCACAAATTCCCTTTTTCCTACCATTTATCTTCTTCTTCACTCCAAGGGCTAGGCAATGCTGCCTGTTCCGGCTTAAAACACGTCTGACCATCGTTTTCTTGGTCTTCCCGGATGTCTCTTTCCTCTAGGTTTATAGTTCATAACTCTTCTTGGGATCCTATCTCTCGGTATTCTCTCAATATGCTTTCTCCATTCATTTCTATAATTTATTATTTTTTCTTCTAAAGAACTTATTTCTAAATCTTCTGTTATTTTTTCATTTGGGATTTTATCTGAAAGAGTACATCCCTTTACTGCTCTTAAAAATCTCATTTCGGCAGCCTGTATCTTGTTTTTGTCTGCTTTTGTTAATGTCCATGTTTCAGAACCAAAAAGAAAAACAGGCACAGCCATTACTTTATAAAATCCTATCCGTGTTTCTTTTCTGCTTTTAGTTTTTAGGCTTCTATTTATTATGCCGCATATTTGCTGAAAAATTGCTAATTTATTTTTAAAATAATTTCCATATTTATAACTGACATATGTTCCCAAATATTTAAAACGCGTAACTTGCTCTAAGATAATATCATCAATTACTATTTTGGTTCTAACCGTGTCTTTACCTCGAAACGCCATTGTTTTTGTTTTATTTGTCAAAATTTTGAAATTATAATTCCTACATAACTTCTATAAAATATATACTGCTCTTTGCAGCTCGTCTTCAGTTTTACTTATAATTATTTGGTCATCCGCAAATAGCATCGTCTTAAGAGTAAAATTTGGTGCAAGATGAATGCCTCCGTTAATCTTAAATATCCACTCTCTAAACAGATCATCTCTATAAATTATGGATAAGATAGGAGACAAACTGCAACCCTGTCTTACAGCTTGATTTGTATGTATCCTACTTAGGAATATTGTTCCTGTTCTCATCCAAGCTAGTGGCCGCGCCATGGCTCAGTGGTTAGACCGCTTGGCTCTCACCAAGGCGGCCCGGGTTCGATCCCATACGACCGCAAAGTGGTGGACAACACGGCACTGGGGCGGGTTTTCTCCGGGACCTCCGGTTTCCCTGCCATCTCATTCCACCGGTGCTCCATCTTCATCTCGTGTATCATCAGTGTCACCGCCTGCGGTGACGTAAGTAGTAAAAGCGGGGGTTAAACACTGCACATTTAATTTAATTTCATCCAAGCTAACCCTTCTCTCTCTTGCCTATTGCAGTAATATACGTATGCTGCTCGTCCCCAGTTTCGTTTTATTTGGTTGTAAAATATTAATTATTTCATATTTTCTATACTTCCCCATATTTCCTGCCTTTCTATAGATATCTTCTATTCTACATTTTACCAATTTACCCACATCGCTTGTATTCCTTTCCTCTAATCTCCATATATCTCCCATTTATATTTTATATGCACCAATTCATAAGGAAAATCTGTTCTACTACTCTCACATGACTTTCTCTACTCTGGACTGGACTAGACTGGACTGGACTACGCTACGGAGCGGATTCGGCACGGAGGTCCAAACTTGGTCTATTGTACTTATGTCTCAAAGCGGGGCACGCTCGGGAGGAAGGATGAGACAAGACGAGACAGAGAGCGGTCGTCCCAAGGAGCTACGACAATGCAGAAGGCAGGATTCGTACACTTTTCCGGCTAGAAACTCCCCAGCAGGCTAGTACAACCACATCCCACTCTACTGTGGTCCGGAAACGGCCCCAACAGACCGGGTTAGGAGACCGGAGACCTCCTACCGCATGAGGAAGTTTTACCAAGAGCCCTCTGTTTCCTCTCACCTCATCCTTCCTTCCGAGAATACCCCCAAATAGATCAAGACTGTTCACAGTGTCCAAGAAAACCGTAGTAATCCAAGTTTGATAAACAACTTGTGTCAAACGTATAAACAAAAATGTTTCTAAAAATTATTTTTTTCATTCAGAGACGTACAGTGTGATCCATATAAATCTGAACCACTTCAATAGGCCATAACTTTTTAATCAATAATAGGACACAGGTGCAACTTTAGGAGAATATAATACACAATTGAGAGATTGCATTACACTACTTACATCTCAGAGAAAATGTTGCAAGTGTCCCCCACCAGCATCTATACATGTTTGCACTCGTCTCACCATATTCTCTGAACTTTTACGGAGAGTATCCTCGCTAATGTTACTTATTTCGGTTCGAATGGATTCCTTGAGGACATCAATTGTCCGTGGCGTATTCTTGTACACTATTTTTAGATGCCCCCACAAGAAAAAAACGGCGAGGCTAGGTCAGGAGCTCTGGGGAGGGGCCACAGGCGTTTTAAGATTATTCGATTACCAAAGAAACTGATTACAAGTTCCATGATGTCATCATATGTATGGCACGTTGCGCCATCTTGCCTGGAAATAACCTCCTCTCAATTCGATATCATCCAACTGCTCCACAAATGTCTTGAAGATACCCATATAAACTTCAGTGTCTACAGTCGTATTAAAGAAAATGTGACCAACTGTCAAAACTTGTCAGTGTTGTCCATCTCCCAGAGCCACTGGATCATTAAAACAAATTTCTACATTCTACGAGCTCTCAAAGGGAGATTATGGCGTACTGAAGTTGTTCAGGTTTATATGGATCACTCTGCATAAAAGTCAATTTACACTGAAACTTCACATTTTGTGGAATGCAATGCCTTCTATATTAACTATCTAATAGAAAGATTAACAGCTTTGATAAGAGCAGTTTTTATGTCCCTTAAATAAGCCATAGAGGGTAGAGAATGCCATGTCAAAGTAACACATCAGACCGTGTCACATCTTACTGTACCTTCTTTGAACTCCAGAGGCAAAGCGATGTTCTCGGCACTGCAGGAGGTTAGAATATACTTCTGCTGTGCCGTAATGAAGGTCAGGAGCTCGAAGCCAAGACAGATGCCCCATATTGGAAAGTAATCTCCCTGTCGATTCTTCTCTACAGCTAGTCGATACAACATGGTACCTGCTTGTCCGTAGCCATGTGTCTTGTTGAACCTCGCAGCTCCACCAGGAAACAGCACCCTGGGCAGTATTATTTTATTATTAAAAAAACTTTTTTTAAATTATAAGATTATTTATTTAATAGATAAAGCCACGTCTCTGTGATTTTCTCCGGATTTTTCGGTGTCCCCCGCCATTCATGCCATCTCATCTCATATACCCACTTGTAACTCCCTAGGGTTTACTTTCTGCAAACTACTGGGTGTGTTCGAGTTATAACATCTCCTATTTTTTGAGAACTGGTACCAGATAGGAGCTTCTGGTTATTTTAAAACACACGTAGACTCTTTGTGAATGTGTGACCTAGATGGCAGCACTATACAGCGCATATAACCCTAGTGGCAGCGACGAGAGTTAGCACTGTTTTTGGTACTTAAAATGGCGACGTTTTCATTGCAAGAACAGCGTGTAATCATTCGTTTCCTCCATTTTCGTGGTGTGACATTACTAAAATTCATCGCCAGTTGAGTGAGGCATGTGGTGATGGTACCATGGATGTGTCTAATGTGCGTTCCTGGGTGCGACAGTTCAATGAAGGCAGAACATCGTGTGACAACACACCAAGAAACCTGCAGACATCGCCTCCAGAATTGGCATTTCAGTGGGATCTGTGGACTGTTGTTGAGTTGAGTTCAGAGGTTCTACTCCCATTAGTCCTGGACACGTAGGACCAAGACCCGGACCTCTTTCAACCAGGGAGTATCCGAGCTGTCCCAAAGGGCGCCCGGCGTCCTCCATGGGGCTTTCCATAGGACAAGACCTGGGTTACTAACAAGCCCCCCCCCCATCTGGTCCAAGGACACAAGACGGGATCTGTGCACACAATCCTGCATGAAGATATGAAAATGCTCAATCGGCGATCCTCTAAAACTACGTTCTCCACTCGCTGGATCATGACTTCAGACCGGCGGTGTGAGGCCGTGACTGTCTTGGTTTGTTGTCACACGATGTTCTGCCTTCAACTGTGGCATCCAGGAACGCATATTAGACACATCCATGGTACCATCACCACATGCCTTACTCAACTGGTGATGAATTTAAGTAGTTGTCACATCACAAAAATGGAGAAAACGAATGATTACACACTGTTCTTGCAATGAAAACGTCGCCAATTTAAGTACTGTCACTCGAACGTCGGAACTCCCTATAGGACCGGCCGGCAGTAGCGCCAGACGGGAAGCATTTAGGCCACGCCTACCCATTTGTCTCGTGTCACTTACTGAAGGGATGATTAGGAAAGCGGCGTGAGCCCTGTACCGTCTCTTTCCCCTCTCACCAGACGTCTCGAAACCTCGAGATAATTGTGCGCGCCGCGAACTTTCCAGAAAGGGCGATCTTCCCTATATAAGGCCTGTAGTTGGCGAGTCAGCTGAGTTCTTGTCGAGCAGCCGTGAGGAGCGCCCAGTGAGGGAACGGACTGTGTACGTGCAACGGAGGAGTGTACGTAACTGCGTGCAGTGGACCTGTGACCGACGAACTGGTGAATCGTAATTGTGTGCATTACGTAATTCTGTGTAATCGGCAAGTGTTCCGATTGTAATTTGGTGGAAATAAAGAACATTTTTGAGTGGTGCAATTGTAATTTTAATTTCACGTACCCACAAAGTCACAGTATCAAAAACAGTCCTAACTCTCGTCATTGCTAACTCTCGTGCTGCCATCTCCGTCACTCATTCACAAAGAGTCCACGTGTATTTAAAGAAAATGAAATTCCTATCTGGTCCCAGTCCTGAAAAAATAGGAGGTGATATAACTTGAATGTACCTTGTATATGAAAGGCAAGCGGGGTATGAAAAGGCAATGGGGCTTAACTGTTTACCTGTTTGGTAGTGGATATGTTTACCACGAAATAAATGTAGGAGTGCATATGAAACATCTATGCTGCCATATCTAATGCTCGTTTCAGTAACTACAGTGATAAGTATTATATATAGGTGAGTTAGGACTTTGCGAGTTCGTAAAATTAAGAATCTTGTTTTCAGAATTTTAAAATGTTGTTTATTGCAGTAAACAAGAGCTTTGTACACCCCTTCAGCAGCGAAATGACGTAACATACACAAACGCAGTTCTCAAGGCGTCTGCTAATCGTAAACAACGAAGGAATTCACTGCGCTACACTTCAAATGTGCACACACAGCTGCACACGTAATTAACAACTAATTCGCAACTGACTGACAACTGACACTGCCTGCTTTTACACCTCCAGACATTTTTCTATAACACTGGTCGACAAGGGGTTTTTTTTCACAATAGATCTGAATAGTGAATCTAGTGGCATTTTCCATCCTGAATTCAGATATGTAGTGGGAATTTCCCCATCAGGCATAGTTTTTCTGTAAAAGCTACTTTTCAAAATATGATTTTAGCGTTTTCTTTGACCTGTCATAGGAACCGTTACCTCATATGTAGCTATTTTACTCAAGCTGTATTATTGAAATTATTTGCAATGTCATGTCATGCTGAAGCGCAATAAAACATGACTGTGCAGGTTCATTGTTGTTGTTTAGACATGTTCAGACCTGTTTGGCATTGTGATGTGTCAGTATTGAGCTGACTGTGAGATTGTTGAGCAGTGAAATATTTCCTTCCTTTCTGTTCAGAAGTGTATTGTCTATGTTGTGCATGTTGTATTTCTGTGCTTTATTTTTTCATCATGCCAAGAAATTGTGTAAATCATGCAGATAATTTCTGCTATATTTGTGGTGAGCTGACCTTCAAGTCTCAGAGGCGAAATTTGACCCCACTTGTAAAGAAGTATTATAAACTTTACTTTGGCTGTCAAGTTGGTGATTTTGATAGGAGCTGGGCCCCAAATATATGCTGTGTTTCGTGTGTTAGACTGCTGACTGGGTGGAAAAATGGTACACATTATGTGCCATTTGCAATTCCCATGATTTGGAGGTAACCGAAGAATCATTTAACTGACTGTTATTTTTGTTTGACAAATATTAAAGGAATCACATCTGAAACAAAATATACAGTTAAGTATCAGAATTTGCAATCTGCAATAAGACCTGTCTTACACAGTGAAGAGTTCCCCGTACCAGTATATGCAGATACGATCTTAAGTGATAACTCTGGTTCTGACCTGACTGAAACTCCAAATGATTCAGATGAAAGTAAAAATGATCTTACATATGAAGCCAGTAGCTGTTCATCAGAACCATACTTTACCAATCAGCAAGACCTTCGTGACCTGATTCGCGATTTAAATCTGTCTAAACAGCAAGCGGAAGTTTTAGCTTCCAGACTCAAAGGGTGGAATCTACTCCAAAAAGATGTAAGACTAAACTTACTGAAAGATGTAAGACTGTTGGACTAAAATGAGTGAGACGTTACAGATGCAAAATATATCTACCACTTTCTAGGTAAGTCAGAATCAGTAGTTATAATTTTGAGTTAGATAGCTAGTTACGGATTTTTTGGAATATTATAAAAAATTCAAATGAATATTACACAAAACTCCTGCCCGATGGGGAAAAACTGTAATTATATTTGAATTCAACACGAAAATACTTTAAGAATCTGTTATTTTAATTCTTGTGAAAGAAAAAAAAAGTTAAATTTTGTCGACCAGTGATAATTCAGTCGATAACAATCACGATGCAGCGAGAAAGACGAAACTATCTCTGTCTCTTTCTCTCTCAGCAAGCGTTCAGCGCTCGTCCACGCGTCAGCTGCGGCTTGCGCTAGCAGTACAAAAATGCCTCGGTGACAGTAATTTACATGAACCTAGCATTCATATCAATGACACAGCCCGGGGTGTACATAAAATCTGTTTAGCCAAAGTGTGTGCAGTTCCCACTCAAAGGGACCTCAAAGGACCTGACCTCCCCGCCCGCTAATGACCGTCATGAATCTATCTCCACACTTCAGAAATGGAACACTGACGTTGGGGACCAATAGCAACCCCGCTTTTCTGAAAATGACAGTTGCATGTCTACTCCGCGTGGAGTCTCAGTTGCCAAAGTTCCAACTTCCTGTTGTTCTGTTTCATTAGGTGAAAGACGGTGATGTTAAAATGTTGCAACCTTGTAGAAAGGACCGTCAGGAGGAGGGTCCATGTTGTAAAACGATTATGAGGGTTCCTCGAAGAAAGCGGTCGCCGTGCACTTGCGTTGAGTAGACAGACTTTACAACGGGTTACCCCGGAAGATTTTAAACCGACATTGCGGAGAGCTGTGGAGTCCTGCTGGCGGGCAGAGTGGTCTGCTCTCCGCAGGAATAAACTCCGCTGCGTAAAGAACCTTCCGTGGGTAACCTCCTGTTGTTCCTCTCGTAAAGAGGAAGTTAGTTTGGCTCGGTTACGCCTTGGCCACTGTTATTTTACATAAGACACCTGCTCCAGTTTGCCCGCTGTGCGGTGCCGCCCTATCGGTGCGCCACGTGCTTGTAGAGTGTTTTAGCTTAGCACGTCTCCGCAGTTCTCTCCAGCTGCCGGTCAGCTTGGCGGAGATACTGGCGGATGACGAGGCTGCTGTGGCCAAGGTTTTTAAATTGTTTTTACAGGTTAATTTTAGAATTTAGTAGTTCAAATGTGTATGCTTTTTATCCGTATTCCTAATCTTTTAGGCTTCTGCCATTTTGTGTGTGTGCATTTTATTGATGATTTTCTTCAGTAGGTAGAGAGATTTTAGTTCTTTTTAGTTCCTTTTATCTGTTTTTTTTTTGCGTGTTGTCGTTTTTAAAGGGCACTAATGACCGCGCAGTTCTGCACCCTTAATCACACATCATCATCATAACCGTAAGGCCAGCATAAACACACCATAAGTAATTACGTTGCACATTCCTCTGCTTTGCCTTCCTGTGGTGGGCAGACAGTACGAGTCTGAAGAATAAATCCAGAAGATACATTAAAAGCTTTCATAAAAACAAATAGATAAATAGTATTATTGTCACAATCCCTGTACCGTTGGTCAATACAGCAGTTGAGTCTTACCGTTCGAATCAGATGAAGATACAAACACCGAAGTCATGCGCTTACAAAGTATACAATTAATATTCATTGTATTACAGTTTTTTAAAGAAGAGAAACAGTAATATGCACGTAATTATTGCATTGAATAATGCTACAGAATGGGAAAGCAACGGGCCAAGATGGATTAAACGCAGAGTTATTTAAATGTAGGGGGTTGTTGCTAAAGCTCCAACTGCTACATTTCTATAATATGTGCTGGAAGAAGCAATGTATCCCAGAAGATTGGCCTATAGCCCAAACCATCTCTTTCTTTAAGAGAGGGAAACGAAATGACTGTAGCAATTACAGAGGAATATGTTTACTGGATACGGCCTATAAAATATGTGCTAGAATAATAAACAAAAGCTTGCAGAATATAGCTGAATGTCTTCTCTCGGAAGAACAAAGTGGATTTAGAAGAGGCAGATCCTGTGTAGATATTTTTATTGTTAAACAACTAATTGAAAAACATAGGGAGTTTAATAAAGAAACGCATATGGCGTTTTTTGACTTTGAAAAGGCCTTCGATAGGGTAAACCGATGAAAAATGTGGCAAATATTGGAAGAACGAGGATACCCACAACAATTAGTAAAAATGCTACATTGCTTCTACTTCCAAACAAAAATAAATGTGAGGAACAATGGTAAAATTTCAAAAAAAAATCTTACTAATCAGTGTGTCAGACAAGGGTGTACTTTATCACCTACACTTTTTAGTATTTATATTGACGACCTAGTGTGCAAATGGAAGCAGCTAGTGAATGTAGGTTTTAAAATTTCAAATAAAAACTTTTTAAATATTTTATTGTTTGCTGACGACTTAGTTATACAAAATAGCGAGTCTGCCCTGCAAAAATTTATTGTTAAACTTAGTGAACTTTGTAAGCAATATATCAAAGGTAATGACATTCATTGGGAAAGAGACAATTAGAACAAAAGTTGCGTTGAACAGGTAAGCCATTTTAACTACTTGGTAACTGACAAGGAATATGACGTCTACAATAAAATATGCAAATTTCAAAGAGTGTGTGGAACAATAAATAGAACATTTAGAAACAAAATACGTAAAGAAACAAAATTAAAGTTCTACAAAGTTATGGCTGTATCTATACTGACATACGGAAGTGAGACTTGGACGTTAACTAAAAAGCAACAGAGTAAAATACAGGCTTCAGAAATGAAATTCTTGAGAAGTGTGAAAGGATGCACGAAGAGGGACTTAATAAGAAATGAAAATATAAGAGAAGAGCTGGACATTGTTAGTATGAATGATAGGTTAAAAGAGCTTAAACAAAAATGGAAGGAACGTGTTGAAAGAATGCCAGATAATAGACTTACAAAACAAATATTACAGTATCATCCTAAAGGTAGGGGATCGGTGGGCAGACCCAGGAAACGATGGCTGGAGGACTTCGAAGGCGGAACAGGCACTTGATTGCCTATGCCATAAAGTGAAGAAGAAGAAGAAGAAGAAGAAGAAGAAGAAGAAGAAGAAGAAGAAGAAGAAGAAGAAGAAGAAGAAGAAGAAGAAGAAGAAGAAGAAGAAGAAGAAGAAGAAGAAGAAGAAGAAGAAGAAGAAGGAGAAGAAGAAGGAGAAGAAGAAGAAGAAGAAGAAGAGAAGAAGAAGAAGAAGAAGAAGAAGAAGAAGAAGAAGAAGAAGAAGAAAGAAGAAGAAGAAGAAGAAGAAGAAGAAGAAGAAGAAGAAGAAGAAGAAGAAGAAGAAGAAGAAGAAGAAGAAGAAGAAGAAGAAGAAGAAGAAGAAGAAGAAGAAGAAGAAGAAGAAGAAGAAGAAGAAGAAGAAGAGAAGAAGAAGAAGAAGAAGAAGAAGAAGAAGAAGAAGAAGAAGAAGAAGAAGAAGAAGAAGAAGAAGAAGAAGAAGAAGAAGAAGAAGAAGAAGAAGAAGAGAGAAGAAGAAGAAGAAGAAGAAGAAGAAGAAGAAGAAGAAGAAGAAGAAGAAGAAGAAGAAGAAGAAGAAGAAGAAGAAGAAGAAGAAGAAGAAGAAGAAGAAGAGAAGAAGAAGAAGAAGGAGGAGGAGGAGGAGGAGGAGAGGAGAAGGAGGAGGAGGAGAAGGAGGAGGAGGAGAAGGAGGAGGAAGAAGGAGAAGGAGGAGAAGGAGGAGAAGGGGGAGAAGGAGGAGAAGGAGGAGAAGGAGGAGGAGAAGGAGGAGAAGGAAGGAGGAGAAGGGGGAGAAGGGGGAGAAGGAGGAGGAGAAGGGGGGGAAGAGAGGAGGAGAAGGAGGAGAAGGAGGAGAAGGAGGAGAAGGAGGAGAAGGGGGAGAAGGAGGAGAAGGAGGAGAAGGGGGAGAAGGAGGAGAAGGGGGAGAAGGAGGAGAAGGGGGAGAAGGAGGAGAAGGAGGAGAAGGAGGAGGAGAAGGAGAAGGAGGAGAAGGAGGAGAAGGGAGAGAAGGAGGAGAAGGGGGAGAAGGGGGAGAAGGAGGAGAAGGGGGAGAAGGAGGAGAAGGAGCAGAAGGGGGAGAAGGAGGAGAAGGAGGAGAAGGAGGAGAAGGAGGAGAAGGAGGAGAAGGAGGAGAAGGGGGAGAAGGAGGAGAAGGAGGAGAAGGAGGAGAAGAAGGAGAAGAAATGTAGTGAACGAGATTCAAAATTCAAATCGTACCTGAGCAAAGCATTCAACATCAGCCACATCCAAAAAGGTTCGAACTCGATATACCTTGTACTCAGAACTTTTCTCAAGTTTTACGAACAAATAAGAGAAATTCTTACAGTAGATACGTAAACCCATTAATGCTGATAAATAAAAGACCTCTTTTGAAGGTAAGGGCAGATTCTGGACATTACTTTGGGACAGGAATTTGTGACCATTCGTCACTAATCTGTCTCCATCTTCACCAACCACACGTTCGGGCGTAATTTGGGACTGGATTTTCATATTGGACGCACAATTCTTTCCCTTCTCGTGTGAGTTTTTGCGGCTATCTGTTTCCTCTGGTCACCAATAGTATCATCTTATTCTAAATAAGAGTCACAGATTCTTACTTTTAAGGCGTGGTTCGGAATAAAGTTTCGGAGAAGTCAAATTCTGTAATTATTTAATTGTATTATTTAGATTACATTTTACTTGAAATTCCTTTCCCAGTCACTTCCTACATATCGATAAATTCTTACTTTGTTGTGTTCAGATTCAAACTATTACTTAAATGTTTTTGATCTTACTCCACTATTTATTACAACAAAAATCTCTCTCTACCAAGATTATTGATTTTTCGTAACTATCGTTACTTCTCTCTTAATTTTGTGATTGGCCGATTTAATACCACGTCACAACATTACGTCATGTTACGTCATACAATTTATACTTCGGCCAATCACACAATTACATACATGTTTACATATTTAAATTATTAAATATATGTACATAATCATTTTTATAAGTTTATAAACTTTTCAAACTTCAAACATAACCCAAAAGTACTGTTACAACTTAAAGGCATGGGATATCATTTCTCTTCGTGTTAGCTACGCTGTGCTGATATTTTGATGGTTAGACTGTGCTGTACTATATTGCCGCCTTCTCTGACCTCTCTAACCCGAGCCATGCTACGCCAGCAAACTCCTACACTCATTTGTCAGACACGTAATACACTACATTACATTATTTACATCTCAGAGACAATGTTGGAAGTGTCCTCCACCAGCATCTATACATGTTTACATTCATCTCACCATATTGTCGCGACTTGCCGGCGCAAATTAAGTTACGCTTCTGGAGGGTTCGGATTTCGTCATTCGATGTCTTGTTTACTTCAGAAACATCTAGTGATTGTACAGAACAGTCTCGAATTATGAATGAGGTATTTAAGGAAGTAACGAGTTGTGAACAGTAGTAAACACAGTAAGGAGTAAACAGTTGTAAAGTGTTGTTGTAACGAGAGCTGTAGTAATCAGCACGCTATAGTTGTGGTCCTCGACCTTGGTAGATTGTGATTTGTATATAATTCTGCTGTAACCTCCTCCTATGAGTGTATTTCTACGCGAATAAAAAGCATTTTGAATTTCTGTAGATTATACTTTTAATTCTACGGACCCACAAAGTTACAAATTGGTGTCAGGAGTGGGATATTTGACCATGGACGCGGCATTGGAAAAGATTTTACAGAAAATGGAAGAAAAGAAGGCCGAGTTAACAACGAAACTGAAATAAATGAGGACGGCTAACGACAACCTCACCGCCGAGCTGAAGGAAATAAAGACGGCGAATGACAACCTCGCTGCGAAGACGGAAGCTGCAAACAACAGCTTCACCACGAAAATGACCGCGAGGAATTGACCACGGAAATGAAAGTGGAGAATGAGACCCTCGCCGTAAAGTTTAAGGAGCAGTTGGCTGGCGTAAAGGAGGTACGGACCCACAAATTCACAATATTCTCTGAAGTTTTTCGCAGAGTATCCTCGCCAATGTTACTTATTTTGGTTCAAATGGATTCCTAAGAACATCAATTGTCCGTGGACTATTCTTGTACACGATTTTTAGATACCCCCCACAGGAAAAAATCCGGAGAGGTTAGGTCAGGGGATCTGGGGGGCCACAGATCTTTCGAGATTATTCGATTATCAAAGATGCAGGTTACAAGTTCCATGATGTCATTAGATGTATGACACGTTGCACCATCTTGCTGGAAATAGCCTTCTCTCAATTCGATATCATCCAACTGCTCCACAAATGCCTTGAAGATACTCATATAAACTTCAGTGTTTACAGTCGTAGCAAAGAAAATGGGACCAACGATCCATAGATGTTGGTGGAGGACACTTCCAACATTTTCTCTGAGATGTAAGCACTGTAATGTAATAATCTACGAATTGTGCATTATATTTTCCCAAAGTTGCACGTCTGTCCTATTATTGGTTCAAAAGTTTTGGCCTATTTAAATGGTTCGGGTTTATATGGATCACACTATAGAAAGAAAGTAAAGCTTAATGTATACAGCCGTGTCCTATAACCTTGCTATTTCTTTAAAACTGAAACAGTTATGTTATGTTTAGCTTTATTTAAAATCGATTTTAATGATATTGGTAGAAGACGAAGTTTAGGGCAATAAGAGAAAGTACAAAAGTAATTTGATAGAAGAAAATAAAACTTGACATTAATCATGATTTTTATAAAAAAAATAATTTAAATTGAGAAGAAATATTATTTTGAATGTTAAATAGTGTTTAAAAGTTGTTTAAAAGAAAAGTTATAAGAATTTTATTGAATCTAACAACGAACATAATTATAATTGATTGTGACGTAGACCAGTGGAAAAATGTTGACTTCCATAGCAACGGAGGATGTAGATTGGCTAAATCTTCTTGCTTCTACGCTTAAATGTCGTACAGAACGGACGTGTTCGTGAAGGCCGAGATAAGTTCCAGAATCCAGCTTTGAGATAATCAACGCAGAGATCATCGCATCAGCATCCCATTTCCATCTTTAAAATCCTGTTGTATATGGCGCCCAACGTGGGGCTTCGAAATGATCAACATGGAACATCGCAGCACCCCAAACTCATGAAATTCTGCTACAAAACTAATTCTTGTTTGATTTTCTTAAAAAGGTGCCATACATTAATTATTAATTACATATGTAATGCTCACTAAGTGACAATTACTTACCCATTGACGGAATTTATGATTTTTTCATAGTAACGCCTGGTTTGATTGATCCTGAAAATATAAAGCAAAAAATTCTATGAGTAATTCTAAATTGGGTGCAATAGGATATAAGACTGTCAGTACACAGTATTATTAATATTTTATTTTTTATGGAACTGCAAATAGGAATGATATCTCATTTATGCATATTAGGATTATAAACACGTTGTTAAAAATGGGAGAAAGTAGAGGAGAGGGTAGTAGCTATAAAATGTTAATGGGAAAGTGCGGGGGGGTGGGGAATGTAAGAAGTAATAGCGAGTTCTTGCAGAAACTAAAAGAAAAATAGACAAGAAGTGTAAAGAATATAAGAAAGGAAGATGAGGAAGAAGAATGGGGCTAATTAAGTAACAAGGAGACATGGAGGTTAAGAGCTACCTGGTAGAGCAGAAGACCAGGGTGTCATGTAAGCCAAGGTAAAGACAAATAAATGTAGTCTAAAGTTGTAAATTGCAACATTTTGGAATATGCCCAATAAATAATTCAATTCATAAACACGTTGTTACTACATACAACATCGTACATATTTGGCTCATTATGGCACGCAGTATTAACAAAGTCATATTTGTGTCGTGATACTGGTATTCCAAGTTGCCATGGCTTATAAACTGGAAATGAAAGCATTTTGAGAAGATACAGAAATCTCTGTGAGTTATTAAATATGGTACGAGCAAGATCTGAATTTATAATTAGCTATCATGTTATATCAGAGTCTGTAACTGCCTCTCACTTCGCTCTCAGAAAGGAAATGGACTTGTTTATCGGTTCAACACACCAGGTAACAAATGAAAGGCAAGAAGATAAGCTATCGTCTTCTTTACAAACATGTGAAGGCACTTCCACTTGTAGGTTATGAATGCCAAATTATTTAATAATGTATTTCCTACATAATACTAAGGATGAAGAAAGTGTAATATATAACTAGTGGATAAATTCTTTTACAACCAAGATTTATTTAAACGGAATATTTTTAATATGCAGAAGTTCAGTATATATCGAATTTATAAAACTAACATCTTATTTACACATATTAATATTTCAGATTTATGGTATGATATTTAATTCTGTCAGTGGTATAAGAATGTATCATAACTTAGCATTAAATACTACAGATTTTTAGGTAACATGCTACATTACTAAAAGAAGTACAACACTTACCTGATGGGTACTACTCTTGCCCCTGCGGACTCCAGGAACTTGACGTAGGATGCAGCAATGTAGCTGGAGTACTTGGGTGGGTACTGGTTATTGATTCTCTTTGGAAACTCTTGAGAGAGAACGCCTGAGGAGAAACATATTGGTCTGTCAGTAAATGTATTGCATATTCAGACCTTACTTTATTAAAAATACCCAAATTAAACTGTACAACTCTATGCTCTTAAGTTGCGAGGCTGTATATTTATGTAGATGACGTAATTTCTACGGAATGTTTTAGTTATATGCAGGTAGTTAATCTTGGGTACCAATAAACAGCCTATTGCGTTTTCCTAATGAGAAGAGTTCTGGTCTACAGCGAATGAGGTGCGTTTGCGTCAGACACAGCGAAACTGTCTCCGAGGAAACTTCGACAGCCTCTGAAGACATCTACCGCAGTTGTGGACTAAACGTTTGGATGTTCTTACGCCAGCAGACCACGGCAAAACAGCCCGGAAATTATTAATTTTAATAATATTTTCATCAGTAACAACACTTCTTGGGATTTCCTTCACGAAATCCATCACTAAGTAAAATCGATATTTTAATTCACTTACTAATTGAAGAAAAAGGAAGGGAGGCAATGAATGGAATAAGAATATGCAGATATGAGCTAGAAATGACAACCAAATGGTTAGAAAGAATGTACGAAGCACTAGTTGAATCCAAAATATTGTATGCAGTGGAGATCTGGGGGGGGGGGGGGGCACAGAGGTAAACAAAACGGTGGACCAAAACTATAGAAGGTTTTGTAAAGAGCTACTAGGCTTACCAAGATCAGCACCTAGGGAAGTAGCTCTAGTAGAATTAGTAAAGACAAGAAGAAATGCAATAATAATGGAAAGAATAATAAAATTTTTGTATAGATGTTTGACCAAAGAAGAAGGGAAAATTATGAAACTATGCATGAGACAACAAAAAAAGATTTAAGAACTCAAATAATTGGTGGGCAGAGATAGGATGGATTATGGAAAAAATAGGAATGGGGGATATATGGAGATTAGAGGAAAGGAATACAAGTGATGTGGGTAAATTGGTAAAATGCAGAATAGAAGATATAGAAAGATAGGAAATATGGGGAAGTCTAGAAAATATGAAATCATTACAATTTTACAAGCAAATAAAAAGACTGGTGACGAGAAGCATATGTAGATTACTGAAATAGGCAAGAGAGAGAAGGGTTAGCTTGGATGAAATGAAATGAAATGTGTAGTGTTTAACACCCGCTTTTACTACATACGGCACCGCAGGCAGTGACACTGATGATACATGAGATGAAGATGGAGCACCGGTGGAATGAGATGGCGGGGGAAATCGGAGATCCCGGAGAAAACCCGCCCCAGCGCCGTGTTGTCCACCACAAATCTCACTTTGCGGTCGCCTGGGTTCGAACCCGGGCCGCCTTGGTAACAAGACAAGGTAGCAACAAGGTAACGACAAATAAATGTAGCCAAAAGTTGTCAATTGTAAAATGTTGGAATATGCACAATAAATATCATATCATTTTATTCTAATTATAAATGGTTGCCTTAGGTACATCTTTGCCCATTTCTAAGTCTATCTTCATATGTTTAGGTGTTAATTAGTATTTAATATCAAAAAAGTTATCTTGGAAAGCCATATTTATTTATGGATGAACACAAAATCTTTAAATGAAAACAAATTTGATGTTTTCTCAAAGAGTTCAGTTTGGCAAGATAGCATGTATGTATATATTTATAGTCTTTCCAGCTCTTATTCAAGTATTGTCTAGTACTCTACAATTGAAGACGAAAGTTTGCATTGCAAAAGTCCCTCCCAGTATTCATTTTCTTAAAACCTTACCATCTTGTATTGACGCATTTCTCGGTTTTAGAATCCCCTCTTTTAACCACTCCTTAAGGAGTTATCCTGTCGACTATATTAACTGTATTACTTTTGAGTTTTGTGACCCTTCAGTTATTATTTCATGGTCTAATTCTTCTACAGGATTATTAACTCCCCCCCCCCCACTTACATTTTGGCCTGAAACACAATATCGCTTTGTTCTGGCTCTACAGACTAACCCCTCCGACTTTTAGGTCGTGGTTTATTCTCATTTAGTTTTTCCAACCTACTTACTTCTCCAGTTCCTATGTTTTGCTGTCATCGTTGATGTTTATACAGGGTGTTTCAACAAATGTCCTATCTTTTGAAGCAAATATATTGGCGAGCAAAGAGTTCCACTTTGAGGCGACAGTTTGAAGCTAATGTAGATAATGGGTGTCGCACAGTTCCACTTTCCGCTACAGTTTGATACAATAATGTTTAGCTCATAGGAAAGCAATGAGGTTTCTCACAGGGTATGCGTGGATATGTATGAGAAGGATAGTTTAATGACACTGGAATGCCCGTTTCAAATTGGTTTAATGACTGCTTCTTTTATTATTACATTAAATTCGAAGTTGCCGACCAAGGGTTACCAATATCACTCTAAGAGACTGAAGGTGGAATGCTTATTACTCGATAAACTTAATTCGTTCTTCACGTACATATGAACCGACAAATATCTTCTCTCATCACTTCGGGTCTGCCCTCGACCGAAATAGAAGAAGAGGACTGCCCTAATCGGCCTCATGTCACGGACTGACTGTCCTCACAGCTGCACGTGGGTGTGTAACTTTCACTTTCTCGAAGCCCTTTATACACACAAAGATTCCCTTTGTGACAATTTTGTCCATTGTCATTATTAGGGTCCGAAGAATACCTTATTCAACAAAGGCAAGTGCTATCCCTTAGAATTCTGTTTTTTCCGTGTCTTTTGTTACACGACTCAACCAACTGCACCTATACGTGTCCTAACAAACATACAAGACTCCTTTGAAACCCATTGCGATTCTTTATACATTGCACCCTTAATTTCGGTATCACTTTAACATGTGATAGCTGTCATTGCTATTGAGTTACTGCAGTCATTTATTTCATGTGGTTGCAGTTGTTATTGACAAATAGCTAAGGAACGTTACAGCATTCAGCAATGCGTAGAAATTATGAACGTTTGTCAAAATGTATCATCTGTTCGCCAAACCTTCCATGTATTGCGTGAAGTTTACGGGTGCAAAATCTTATAAGAGACTATTTTTGGCCTCAATTGGATGGTATGTATCTCAGAAATATCTGGTTCCAGCAAGATGGTGCCACATGTCATACTGCTCTCGAAACAATCGATCTTTTGAAGGAGAAGGAGGCATGCCGTACTACCGTTTATTTTACTTGGGGCCTCCCCATCCTAGAAGCACCGGCTAGTCCGTTTATACAGCTTATTCCCGGCCGTGGAATAGAGACTGTCTTGAGGCAGAGAGCAGTTTGGCTTCAACCACTCGACAGAAAACCGTCTCGAAATTTGTATTAATTCTTGAAATTAAAATGTATATTGCTTTTGCAGATTAAACAAACACAATCATTGACAATGCATCATTGCATTTTTTGCAGCACTTTTCTGCACTCAAATTGCACCACGAGATGCAGTTTTTAACATATAAGCCAAAAAACCTTTTGTACTTATAGAAAAAATAGTAGAAAATTAAATTTATAAGATTAATTTTTCTAACATCAATAGTGCTTACATAATTAAACAATTAAAATTTTATTTCGTATATAAAAATTAAAATTTAGTAAAATAAATATATAATATAGTTTTTCACCTCATCAGTTTCTAATAATGTGCTGAAGAGCTCAATTTTCAAGTATTATTATTTTGTTCAATCTATAATCTTCGCTGGTCGTACTGCGGACTCCAGCCCATCCTAAGCTTGCTCCGCCTATCAGCGCTGCCGAATATGGTACACGCATCTCACGCGCCTGAACTGAGAACATTATATTAATTACGCTCAGATAAATGTCTGAAAAATGGCAGACGCCAATCTTATAATAAGAAAGAATGCTATTTTCTGATCATGACCTACAAAACTCCTGTCTCTACGATACTTAGAACACGAGCGATACACTTTTTATCTTCACATGGTTATGGTTAAATGTTACGGATAAATATTGCAGATGCCAATTTTATAATAAGAAAGAATTTTACTTTCTGATCATGGCCGTACAAAAATCCTGTCTCTACGATACTTAGAACTCGGGCGATGCACGTTTTATCTTCACATGGTTATAGTTACACCCAACATCCATCCATTCAACACAGACAAGCCTGAAAAACAACACCATTCTTTCCTCATAACATTTATCTCAAGCATAAATAAATAATGCACCTACAATTAAAACAAAAGTCACTCAGTTTGAAACAGAGTTAATTTCCAGTTTGTTTTCGGAGTAGAGGTGTCGTTTTCTTAGAGTGAATGACATCGTTAAGTCATCTGTTGAACTCCAGCTGAAATATTGTTAATACTACATTAAATTATTATTATACACATATTTTTTCACAAGTTTTTTTTTAGAATTTTTAACGCGATATGATGACCATTTTATAATTTATACTGATGGCTCCAAGAGCTCAAATGGTGTTGGTTGTGCTTACGTGTGTGGAACGGAACCGTATACATTCGGATTCCACATTAGCACTTCCATTTTTACTGCAGAGCTTTATGCAATATACTGGGCCATTTTACACCTACGTCGACGAAAGTTGGGGGACTGCTTAATCCTGAGTGATTCCCTCAGTGCACTTCAAAGCCTACGGCAGCTGTACAACTACCACACTATTGTGCAGCGTATCCAGGATGCCCTCCACGTTTTACACGCTTCTGGCGTTAACGTGGTGTGTGCATGGATCCCTGGTCACGTAGGCTTGCGGGGGAATGAAATGACGGATTCAGCAGCCAAGACGGCTACCATGAAGCCCAGGGTTCGAGTACGATCTGTGACATTGGAAGATTTTAGGCTCGTATTGCGGAGAGCTGTGCAAACCTGCTGGCAGGAAGAGTGGTCCGCTCTCCACAATAATAAACTTAGATCTGTGAAAGAACTTCCGATTCCCTGGGTTACCTCCTGTCGTTCATCTCGTCGCGAGGTGGTGAGTTTGGCTCGGTTACGTATTGGGCACTGCGTTTTTACTCATAGTTTTCTTTTTAAAAAGGAGCCTTCTCCACTGTGTCCGTTTTGCAATGAAGCGTTATCTGTACGACACGTTTTTACCTGGCAGACGTCTCTGCAGCTGCCGGCCAGCTTTGCAGAAATGCTAGCGGACGATAACAAGGTAGTGGAGGAGGTTTTTAGATTCTTTTCTAGGTTAGACTTTAATATTTAGTGAACGGAATTTTTGATAGGTTTTGATTTATATTTCTTTTTTTATGTGCGTGTACTTTTAATGAGTTTATTTATACTTGTATAGGTTTTAGAAAGATTTATATCTGGTTTTTGCCATGACTGGATTTTTAAAGGACGCTGATGACTGCCGTAGTTGAGCACCCTAATAGACATCATCATATATCTTTTTTTCCAGTATTTGTGATCCGATCGCGTGAACATGTCCCTGGAAGCCTCGGACAAGTGATTCATTCTCAGGGCAGAAAAGTTATATTTAATATGAACAAGTTTTTACGAAACCTCTCCAATCCAAGATATAGGGCAATTGTAGATTTTTCAAAATCCCAGCAATAAACTCTGTAACCTTGTGGTGTAGGTAGTGTACACACAGTGTCACGAATTTGTAGTGAAGTAGCTTCATCCTCAGAGAAAGTGAGCGTGCCTGTGTTTCAATCTCCGGGAAAGATCCATGAAGTCGGAAAGCTAGTTACTGGATTGGAAACCGTACTTGCTGTTCCACTGTTGTGACGTGTGTCAAGGTAAGATCTTAATGTTTGAGGAATATTTAAGGTGTTGTTTAACTACGGGAAGAATAGCCAAAACGTTTGCTGGCGGGTAAAACTGCTCTTATGTACACGGAACCTCTGCAGGTGCACGTACTACACTTGGCAACATCTTAAAATGTTAATATCGCAAGAAATTATTCTTGATAACTGTTTGAAAATTGGCATATGAGCTCTTCTTAATACTCTAAATGATTTGTTACCGTTTCAGATCAATCCAAAAAAAATAGATTTTAGGTTTTTCACAAGTGGATTTCCTTAAGTGCACAATGATTAACGTTGCTGCTTTATACCAAAACGCTTCTCAAACTGTACAAATAAATCCATCACAAGGCAAAGTGCAATTAGGAAATGTTATCTACTCACTGTCTAGATAAGAAATGTTTGTTGGAGCACAGCGCACAACCAAAGTTTACTGCTGCAAAGAACAGACGCCGTCTACCACAGAGGAGAAGACAAAACAAGAGCGATATCTGTTTGCCATTCATTTCCATACATCATGCTTACCGATGTACGTTATTTCCTTTGTTATTGATGTTTATCTATTAATACTACATCTTAATAATATAGTAACTTTGGTATCTGAATTAATATTTTACGCTTTGATCACATGAACTTTGTAATATCTTCATTCCAGCTTCCAGTGTTTCTGAAATACGAGATCTGACTTGTTACAGTGCAAACGTAACAATAGTCTGTTTAATAACAATATATAAACGACTGAATCATAGTTTTGAAGTTGGTAGTTTGTCTGCCTCACGTTCAAGAGGTACCGAGTTTTAATCGAGGTTTCTTCCCAGGGAATCCATTATTTTGAAAGATGAATGCCCCTTAACTCTAAGCTCTATAGACCTTGGGCTCATTTGAACTTCCTTTCATTCATCCTCCGACATGACTCAACCGTTGGAGTTAAATTTCCCTTATCCTGAAAGATGAATGTCTGGTAATTCTCTGCTCTATGCACCCCGGGCTCATTTGAGCATAATTTCATTCATCGTCAGATATGACCTCATACTGGAGGTTTTTCCCTTTCTTGAGGGATGAAGGTCTGATAGCTCTAAGCTCTCTGGACCCTAGGCTCATTTGAGTATCACTTCATTCAACGTCCGATCTGACTTAACGTTGGAGGTTTTTCCTTATTCTGAAAGATGAATGTCTGGTAACTCTAAACTCTATGGACAATAGGCTCACTTGAGCATCATTTTATTCATCATCAACTTTGGAGGCTTTTCCTTATCCTGAAAGGAAAATGTCTGGTAACTCTAAGCTCTATGAGCAATGGGTTCACTTGAGCATCATGAGTTAACGTTGGAGGTTTTCTCTTATCCTGAGAGATGAATCTATGATAACTCTAACCTCTATGAACCCTGGGCTCATTTGAGGTAAATTTCTTACATCGTCCGATATGACAACATTGGAGGGTTTCCCTTATCCTGAAAGATGAATGTCTGGTAGCTCTAACCTCTATGTACTCTGGACTTATTTGAGCATTATTTCATTCATCGTCCGATATGACTTAATGTTGTAGGTTTTCCCGTATCCTGAAAGATTAATGTCTGGTAACCCTAAGCTCTATGGACCCTGCGCTCATTTAACCATCATTTCATTCATCACACTATATGGCTTAACATTGGAGCTTTCCCTTATCCTGAAAGATGAATGTTTGGTAACCCTAAGCTCTATGGACCCTGCGCTCGTTTGAGCAGCATTTCATTCATCGCCCGATATGACAACGTTGGATGTGTTCCCTTATCCTGAAAGATGAAACTATGGTAACTCTAACCTCTATGAACCCTGGGCTCATTTGAAGATCATTTCATTCATCGTCCGATATGACTTAACGTTGGAGGTTTTCCTTTATCCTGAAGGATGAATGTCTCATAACTCTAAGCTCTATGTACCCTGTACTCATTTGAGCATGATTTCATTCATCGTCCTATATGACTTAACGCTGGAGGTTGTCCCTTATCCTGAAAGATGAATGTCTGGTAACTCTAAGCTCTATGTACCCTGGACTTATTTGAGCATAATTTCATTCATCGTCCATATGACTTAACGTTGGAGGTTGTCCCTTATCCTGAAATATGAATGTCTGGTAACTAAGCTCTATGTACCCTGGACTCATTTGAGCATCATTACATTCATCGTCCGATATGACTTAACGTTGGAGGTTTCCCTTATCCTGAAAGATGAATGTCTGGTAACCCTAAGCTCTATGGACGCTGGACTTATTTGAGCATCGTTTCATCCATCGTCCATGTGACTTAAACTGATGATAGGGTTGCTATAAATATTATAGTAACTGAAAAGTTTAACTTTAAAGAAATGGCATTTCAAACTGCACTGTGCTAAAAGAATAATACCATTAATGTATGGTATATCAGATAAGTATATTTCATAATTCTGTAGTATTTAAATTGTCAGAAAGTGTTTTGAAATGGTAAATGAATAATTATGCCTACTATTTATTGTTACTAGCTTTTCCTGCATTATGAACGATTTGTAGTACCTATTTGCCTGTCCATTCTATATTACTTGCCTATATTGTGCCTAGCTCTATTATTAAGCTGTATCCATCCTTGTTGAGTGTCAGAAGTTAACTGTATTTATATTTAGACTGTAGTAGCGATGTGTTATCCAGCGGGATGACTCAGAACTTTGTCATATTGTCAAGGATGTGTTAAATAGGCTACCTGTAACGTGTTAAGTCTGTGGTTAATGGCGAAGTTTAATTCTTAACACTAGGAAGGCTTTGAGAACGTTGGCCGCTTACAATTTCCTTAAAAGCAAAGCTAAGAACTGGAAAGTTTACATCCTGAATGAGATGGCTTCACAGTAATGTAAGAGACTGCATTCCGGATGTCTTTGCTTTATTCCTGGGGCCAGTCATTCAGCCTTTTTCTAGTTTTCTTTGGTTGACAAGGCTAATTTTCAGGTAGTTTCCACAGAAAATTTATCTTTTCGCTTCCTCCTTCATATTTTAGCTCTACAGTCAGATGGCACATGTCTAGAAAACTTTGTTTTCCCCAAAAATGTTTCCAATGGTTTTGAAATATTTAAAATATGTGTTCACGACGTAAACAAAACAGTGAACCAAAATTAAAGAAGGTTTTGTAAAGAGGGTTACCAAGATCATCACCTAGGGAAGTAACTTTAGTAAAATTAGAAAAGACAAAAAGAAATGGAATAATAATGGAAAGAATAATAATTTTTGGTATAGGTGTTTGGCCAAAGAAGAAGGGGAGATTATGAAATTATGCACGAGACAGCAAAAAAGATTAGAAAACTCAAATAGTTGGTGTACAGAGATAGGAGGAAATATGGAAATAATAGAAATGGGAGATATATGGAGATTAGAGGAAAGAAATACAAGCGATGTCGGTAAATTGGTAAAATGCAGAATAGAAGATATAGAAAGACACGAAATATGGGGAAATCTAGAAAATATGAAATCATTACAATTTTACAAACAAATAAAGAGAAACTGGGGACGAGAAGCATATGTAGATTACTGCAATAGGCAAGAGACAGAAGAGGCTAGCTTGGATGAGAACAGGACCAATATTTCTAAGAGGGATAAGAGGTAGGGAAATGGGAATTTGTGAATTGTGTGGAGGAAAATAAAAAGGATGCATGTGGAGAATAAAAGTTTGGGAGGAAAAATGGGAGAAAGTAGAGAAGAAGATAGCTATAAAAATGTTAACGTGCAGGGAGGAAAAGAAGGTAAGAAGTATTGGTGAGTTCTTGCAGAAAGTAAAATAAAAATGGACCAGAAATGTAAAGAATATAAGAGAGGAAGATGAGGGGAAAGAAAGGGCTAATTAAGTATCAAGGAGGCACGGAGGTTAAGAGCTACCTGGTAGAGCAGAAGTCCAGGGTGTCATGTAAGCCAAGGTAGCAACAAGGTAAAGAAAAATAAATGTTGCCAAAAGTTGTAAATTGTAAAATTTGGGAATATGCACAATAAATAATCTAATCTAAATAAAAACAAATATATATGTATTTTCTATAAATGTCCTCACAAGCTTACATTCACTTTGAGTTAAATACAATGCATTTTCTACCTACTAGGTAGATGGGAGAGTATGGAAGCTCCTCTGGAGTTTTTGGAAGTTGTATTGGATTAGATTTATTTTCGTTCAGTAAATTCACAAGCACATTGAACATGTCAAAGAAGTGTACACTTTCATAACATATTTACTTGAATATTGAACATAAAGTACACGTTATACAGGGTGAGTGATAAGCGTGGAGCAATGCTTGTAACTTTGTTATTATAGTTCTGTGATGTGCTATTTTTAGAACAGCTGTAAGATATCTTAAGTGTTTTCATATTATTATGATTGTGTATAGGACGTGACTTTTTTTAGTGACAACACTTTTTGGTCCTCAAATCTCGGAACATACAGATACATGCTTTTTTGAAATATAATTTAAATTTATTAAATAAAATAAATTAAATTAAATTAAATAAAAAAAAACTTTCATAATAAAATTAGTGATGCTATGTTATAATACATGACGAATTCACTTCAAAAGTTGCTCAAAATGGCCCCCATTTACTGCCAAACAATGCCAAAGTGTGTCTTCGAAATTAAAGTTTCAGCTATATTGGACACCCAGTTGTTATGTAACAATCGTTTGAGTGAGTTGATGTGAATGTTTTTATGAAAATGAACAAAATCGAGTATCGAGCTGTCATTAAATATTTGTTTTTGAAAATCAATACGCCCACGCAAATCATAGATGAATTGGATTCTGTGTATAGGGACTCTGCGCCATCATTTACCACACTGAAATTTTGGGCAGCTGAATTTAAACGTGGCCTTAAGAACTTTGGAGGCAATGAACGTTCAGGACGTCCAAAACTATAACTACCGACGAAAACATCACCAGAATTCAACAAATTGTGCTAGACGACCGCCGAATTAAAATGAGAGCGATAGCAGAGGCTTTGAACATGACAAAAGAACATGTTTGTCACATATTAGATCAACATGTAGACATGAGAAAGCTGTCTGTGCGTTGGGTGCGGCGTTTCCTCACGTTAGAGCAAAACGGCTACTCCGAATATGACGTTGAAGCCTCAATCACCAAAGCTAGGAAAGGGAAACCTGTAATACAGCAAGCGTCAGACAAGCCTACCGCTAAGGCCTGCATCCCGTTTACCAGCAATCTATCCGGCAGAATCAGCAGAACTCTCGCCAAATACAACATCAGGACCATCCACAAGCCACCTCCGAAGGTTAAACATCTGTTGAGGCCAGTGAACGACAAACTGGACTTCCAAATTCCTGGAATGTACCGCATTCCCTGTGAATGTGGGACGCCGTATATAGGACAATCCGGAAGGACCATCGCTACTAGAATAATCTAACATGAACGGAGCATTCGTTTAATGCAACCTGAGACGTCTGGGCTGGCAGAGCATTGTTTTGATAACGACCATAGAGCCAATTTTTGGGAGACGACCATCTTGGCAATATGCAACAGTTACTGGGAGCGGAGAATTAAGGAAGCTTTAGCGATTTCCTCTGAAAGGAGCACGCTTAATCGTGATGCTGGGTTTCAATTCAGCTCCTCTTGGAATCCGGCCTTAAAAATGGAAATCCGTCGAATTAAGAAGCAAAGATCAATACAGCTTGATAATCAAGTTAAGTAGTTACGTTTCTTTGACACAATTTTCTATACTCAAGCCATCTTCTGACCTGGCATTTAATTTACTGAAAACAGTCTTTTGTTCAGTAATGCGAATTTTGATATTGTTTTGTCTTGGTTTATAGTTGTGTTTTTACCAGTATTTCGTTTGTGGTTATGACGTTTTATAAATATCCTGATGATGGGAGAGATGCACACTCCCAAAAGGTTGATATCTAATCATCTTTTCACCTGGCTGGCTGCCCGGGGAGAAAGTGAGAGTAATAAAAAAATATGAAAAAATGTTTGTGTCTCTATTAGGTCGGAAACTTTTCTGACACCCATGTAAATACACTGAAATTATCAACTTAAGATAATTAGGAAAGGTTAAATATTTTGATGGTTTCATAATACACATCTTTCTGGAAGCGAGAAAGTTTAGTGATGTAAATGAAGTCCGATTTTTAGAAAGAAGTTTAGGATCGAGGAATGGTTAGTGTCTTCAATCTTCTAAAAGATCTATGCATTTTATATTTTAATACTGGCTGTCTTTTCATAGTTTATAGGTTCAACCTTAAAGTTGTAAATGACAGATGTACTTACCTATAATCGGTCTGTTGTTAACGGTCTGCTTCCAGTTCCTAGATGAGGCTTCGGAGACGAGACACTGTAGGCTTAAGCACACTACAACAAAGGCTGCCCACGTTGCCATTACCAACCGCCTTTATCGACTGATTTAGCTGATTAATGGTGTGTTAGTTTTAACTAACCCTTCCCCCCACTGCTAACTGACCAGCAACCGCTCTGCTGTCTTCTGCAGTCCTTAAACAACTCGATACTCATATCCAACACGTTTTCTTTCTACAGCGCACCTAAATGTCCAGAAATACTTGATTTAGGGTCAATGAATAAAAAACTGCATAATAAAAGTGAATCCTCAGTACTTTATGATTGTATTAAAAGCAAAAAATGCTTTCGTTAGAAGCTCAAAAACTTTCAACATGCCGATAATGGCAACGTTGGTTGCCTCATTAAAAAACACCGTGAATTTCAATTAAATAATACTTCTCCTAATGGCGGGTCATTTAAATGTGAAATTTTACAAGCATAGAAAGATTTGTTACCCCCAAAAACTCAAGAAACAATACTACCAAGACTGCTCAATAAAGAATGATCATAACTTTTACGGTCATAATTTTTCGCACTAAAATTCAATCTTATTATGTCCTATTATCTTAATTGAAACAAACACGCCGTAGTAGTTTCATTGTTGGTACTCCTAGTTCCCTCTGTGAGAACCAGGCAAGTTCAGACATGTTCAGTATCGCCTACCGCTGCAATGGAGGTTACACGCGAGGAATAATATGCGGCTTTGAAATTCTGCTTTCATCTCAACAAATCTTCAGTTGAGGCCTATACAATGTTACAGGAGGCCTATGGAGAGTCTGTTCTTCCCTACAGCACAGCTCTAAGCTGGTTTAAAACGTTTAAAGAGTGGAGACAATCAATTTCAAAGGAAGGTGGACCCGGTGCTCTAGTTACTGCTCTTACGGAAGAAAACATCAACACTGCTGCTGCCATTGTAAGAGAGGATCGACGAATTGCCTTAAGATCACTTTCTGAAATAGTGAACATTTCACTGGGTTTGATTGGCTAGTGTGGAGAAATGATTAATTTCCATCAATTAACTAAAATTTCACTGGGTGCCACCCACACGTTGGTGACAGAAACATTACACATGAGACGTGTTTGTGCGCGATGGGTTCCAAGACTGTTGATTCGCGTACAAAAGGACATTCGCATGCAAGTCTGCATGCAGTTAAACTTGATGTTAGAGGAAGATCCGTAGTTTCTTTCAAACGTAATCACTGCTGATGAAACTTGGCTACATCATTTTGATCCTGAGAAATGAAATGTGTAGTGTTTAACGCCCGCTTTTACTACATACAGCATCGCAGGCGCTGACACTGATGATACATGGGATGAAGATGGAGCACCGGTGGAATGAGATGGCGGGGGAAACCGGAGATCCCGGAGAAAACCCGCCACAAATCTTACTTTGCGGTTGCCTGGGATCGAACCCGGGCCGCCTTGGTGAGAGCCAAGCGGTCTAACCTCTGAGCCACGGCGCCGCATTTGATCCTGAGAGCAAAGAGCAAAGCTCATTGTGGAAATCTCCTTCATCACCAACCCCCCCCCCCCCAAAAAAAAAGTGGTTGCTTCTGCTTGGAAAGTTATGGTCATCTCATTATTTGATATTCATGGAATGGTTTATCAGCACGTTGTACCTGCACACGCATCAGTAACTGGACAATACTACAGGGATGTCCTGAAAATATTACAAGTCTATATCAGGCGCAGAAGACCACATTACCATGAAGCAGGCTGGATGCTGCACCACGATAATGCGTGGCCGCATATTGCCAATGTTGTTGCTGAATATCTTGCAAAAATCAACGTGAGGTGCATCCCTCACCCTCCCTATAGTCCGAATTTAGCTCCGTTTGACCTTTTTCTATTCCCTAACTTGAAGAATCGCCTTCGTGGGAGGCATTATACATCATCAGAAGCAATGGTGAAGGCTGCGGTGGCGGTTTTGAAGGATCTCTCAAAAATGGTTTCCAGCATATCTTTGAAGACTGGCAGAAACGCTGGGACAAGTGCATCGCATTCAGTGGAGACTATTTTGAGAAGGATCATCAAAGTTATGAGAATGAGTAAAGGTACTTTGTCCAAAAACGTTGTGATCTTTCTTTCTTGAACAGCCCAAGCTCCTGTACTTGTGCAAGGTAAAGAACATATAAATAATTAGGACGAAGCGCTGGAAGCGACGGTTCCCCAAGAATTTCAGCAGAAAAACAAGAAACAATATTTTATTTGGTCTGGATACATCCCGGTGCTGCGGACAATTTCACAGCGGCTTATGCTTGAGTGACCGGTTCCGCTAGTTCATTCAATACTGAATATATCTGTATTTACGCATTCGTAACCTTGAATGCTGTCACCGAGCGCATTGTTGGTTGAAGCCAGCGTCGGGCATGTGTGAGCAGGAAAGAAAGAGACGGTTACTGCTGCGCGAGTTGGAGGCTTGCCGAGAGAGAGAAAGAGACAGAGATGTCTGGAATTTCCCACTGCCATCGTGATTGTTATGAAACGATCGGCGGCTTTCTAGAATAATGACTGGAGGCATAAAAGCCGGCAAAGTGCTAGAGCACAATTAGTTGCTAGTTGAGTTGAGTGTGTTGTGCAGCTGTGCCGCAGCGAATTCTTTTGTTTGTGTGGCGGGAGTAACAAGACGACCTTGAAGACTTTGGTTTGATATGTCACGTCATTTTTATTGCTGTAAGGGGTGTCTACTCTAATAAAGAGAATTTTAAGTTTCTGCAAACAAGACGTTTAATCCTACGAATCTACAAAGTCACATATGTTTCGTAGGTTTACGGAATCATTCGTGACTCTTCGATAGTTAGGAAGTAGTGACAGATTTTGTCACATGAAGTCTATGTAGCGTGTGAAAATAAATTTCCTTTTTCGTTTTGTTTTATGTAGCACTTTTAAATACACTTGGAAATATACTACAATATCATTAGTAACAATAGTTTGTGTAGATTGGTATTTAGTGCTAAAAATAGGAAATTCTTGTAAAGTTTTGAATTATTAGCAAAATTATATGAATTTCACACTTTCTCCATTTCAGGCTAACAGTTCACGTGGTGTGCCTCAGCTGTAGAAAATAATAGAACATCTGAGTGAAGAGGGGAAGCAGGAATATGACTGCTTGTAGTGTGAGCAGACTTGCAATGCAAGAAGGGCCTACATGTGACTACAATAGTAATGCCCGATTTCACCAACAAATGTTAAGACTTAACACGAGTCTAGCAATAGTTAAAACAAAAATTGCATTTCGCCAACAAATGTTAGCGTAACACTCGTGTTAAATCTCATGTTAAACTAACAAGCCGAATTTCTGATGTTAAGTCCTTAACAATTGTAAATAGTCAAGATGGCGAGCATGAACTCAGCTGTTGATGTCGATTTGCTATATTTAAGACCGTCTAAATGGCATTCATAATAGAGTACGGCCTATGAGGAGAAATGGTTTTGAGGAACTATCCGAAGAAAACTGTTTTACGGAGGTATAGACTGTCGAAACATGTTGCTATGAAGGTTACTGCGGAAGTACAAGAGAGGTTAGAACATGCATCGAAAGGAATATGTCGATCTCGCCTTTGCTTCAAGTATTAATAGCTTTGCGGTTTTATAATTCACTGAATTATGTGGATAATACATTGTCCACCTGCCGTCTTGAAACGTTCAAGTCGCTTGCCCTTCTTCGCACCTCGTTTTAAATTTACGTAATACTGAGTTTGAACATGCATCGAAAGGAATATGCCGATCTCAATTTAGCTTCAAGTATTAATAACCTTGCGATTTTATAATTCACTGAATTGTGTGGATAATACATTGTCCACCTGCCGTCTTGAAACGTTCAAGTCACTTGCCCTTCTTCGCACCTCGTTTTAAATTAACGTAATACTAAGTTTGAACATGCATCGAAAGGAATATGCCGATCTCAATTTAGCTTCAAGTATTAATAACCTTGCGATTTTATAATTCACTGAATTGTGTGGATAATACATTGTCCACCTGCCGTCTTGAAACGTTCAAGTCACTTGCCCTTCTTCGCACCTCGTTTTAAATTAACGTAATACTAAGTTTGAACATGCATCGAAAGGAATATGCCGATCTCAATTTAGCTTCAAGTATTAATAACCTTGCGATTTTATAATTCACTGAATTGTGTGGATAATACATTGTCCACCTCCCGTCTTGAAACGTTCAAGTCACTTGCCCTTCTTCACACCTCGTTTTAAATTTACGTAATACTGAGTTAGAACATGCATAGAAAGGAATATGCCGATCTCGCCTTTGCGATTTTATAATTCACTGAATTATGTGGATAATACATTGTTCACCTCCCGTCTTGAAACGTTTAAGTCACTTGTTCTTCGCACCTCGTTTTAAATTTACGTAATACTGACAAGTTGTTTGGTGCTTGTAGTAGTGACACATGCATTTGAATTAAATTTGTTTCCAATATTTTCCCCGCGACATCTTTCTCTTTTACATTCACCACATCTGTCCTCTTATTTTCCACGATATACTTACACTTCTTCGCCATTTCAATTAACAATTCTTTCTCCGTCGATGAGAAATTTGTCTCACGGCTTTATTTAGGATTTTGTTCATCCGCCATTTGTGCAGACGAAAATGAAAACAAAAACGCATCGCAGCTCATCCATAGCCTTCTATAGCTGTGATATTTACAAGTTTCTTGGCGTTAACACGGGTTTGTTAACATTTTAAGAAAACAAGTTGGTGAAATGCACGAAATTTAACATTAGTTTTAGCGCTGTGGTAATTGTTACGTTACATTTGTTAACGTCGATTTTAACATCTGTTAGTGAAATCAGGCATAAGAGTACTGAAGAGTAGCCTTAATTCCTTGAGTCACTATTCTCTCTTATTTTAATGAAAATTATTATTTGGAGCTTTCCTCGCTTTGGAAGTCACGTTTCGCCACTTATTTTCTTATAATCCTGGCATTCTTAATACTAAAAACATACTCAGATATCCAGATAATATCTCGTTAGGATTTCATGAAACAAAAAATGCATTGAAATTGTTATACATTGTTTTAACTGAACTCCTTCTTAACTAATAATAATTTATAATTATCAGGTTCCTTTATGTGGAATACTTGGTGGGTTTCAGGTAAAGGAAATGGCATCTGAGAGGTTTTACTCTGGGTTCACCTGTTTCCACTGCCATTCATTGCATTTCCTACACCAAAATCGCCTAATCTTTCTTCCATTTCACCCTCATTTATATGATCTCCTTCCTCACTTCAGAATGATCACCCACCCAGGGTTTCTCTGCCTCTCCACAGGCATGAACTGAGGCATCCACTTTTAAGTCCTGGACAGTGTAAACCGCCATACGAGGAGGATATAGGATAAAGAACAAGATTGGTGTGTATCTGGTCCCAGTCATAAAAATTGGGTGCTATAACTTGAATGCACCTTGTAATGTAAAAGAGATTATTGGAGGTAGGTAAAATGTGAAATTTTATAAAGTGAAATCATAATAGGCATAAGGAAAAATAACGTTAGTTGAAACAAATGACATCTGCAACAGAAGAAAAAAAGAAGTTTCATAAGAATTATGTTAAATGGGATCAAATTTATAGTAAAAGTGCAGTCAAGTTGATGGATACAGGAAAAATAATTAGAAGAAAAATATGTATGATTTATCATATAGTAAATTATTGGAAGTTTTGGGTGTTGAAATACGAACAGGTAAGCCATGTTTGTAACAATTCTCTTCGAATCCCCCTTTTGGTTATGATTTTTCAAGTGATTTAAATAACTTTATCATTCGTTAACTGGTAGTATTACTGAAGGTAGTTACATTTCTTGAGTTATATGCTCAGCTATGTAATTAACCTGAATGTACTTCTTAGAACAAATAACATTGCTCGAAGACAGTTTTATCTATGGTGAACTTTGGATTATGGTTGTAGATAAGATGTTGCCTTTCCAATTCAATGGTAGGGAAGCTGTGATTGTTCTTGCGAGCTGAAACAGAAATATACCAAAACATTAACAATAAAGTCCCATTTAGTTTGTTAGTGCAGCTTCCAGAGAGTAAAAGTTTGTTAAACTACTTATGTGATATAATGAATAACAGTGACATGAGGACTGCACATTTTGTAATTGCTGGAAATGAATCGGTTGATTTTCTTACCAAACAGGTGCAAATGCCCTTTACGTCCATAAAAAGATTAATCAAAAACAAATATAAAAACAAACAAAATCAATCAACATCTAACAAAGCCAAAGACAAACGTGAAACATTTTAATTAAAAATGCAGAAATTATTACAGAAATCCCACGTGAAGCTGCAGTAGCAAATTTTAGATTACTTACGGAGCATGATTATTTGGCCAAATACTTACACAGAATAGGAATTTATACAAGTCCAAATTGTCCTCTCTGCAACAAAGAAGAGGAAATGACTGAAGAACATCTTTTAACCTGTGAAGTCCTACCTGCCGGAACCACTACACACAAATATTGGAAAGCAAGAGAGCTAATGGCTTCATTGCCAAAGCCTAGCATTTGACAACAAAGAAGAGGAAATGACTGAAGCACATCTTTTAACCTGTGAAGTCCTACCTACCCGGCCCACTACACAGAAATATTGGAAAGCAAGAGAGCTAATGGCTTCATTGCCAAAGCCTAGCATTTGACAACAAAGAAGAGGAAATGACTGAAGAACATCTTCTAACCTGTGAAGCCTTACCTGCCAGACCCACTACACAGAAATATTGGAGAGCAAGAGAGCTAATGGCTTCATTGCCAAAGCCTAGCATTTGACAACAAAGAGGAAATGACTGAAGAACATCTTTTAACCTGTGAAGCCCTACCTGCCAGACCCACTACACAGAAATATTGGAGAGCAAGAGAGCTAATGGCTTCTTTGCCAAAGCCTAGCATTTGACAACAAAGAGGAAATGACTGAAGAACATCTTTTAAACTGTGAAGCCCTACCTGCCGGACCCACTACACAGAAATATTGGAGAGCAAGAGAACTAATGGCTTCATTGCCAAAGCCTAGCATTTGACAACAAAGAGGAAATGACTGAAGAACATCTTTTAACCTGTGAAGCCCTACCTGCCAGATCCACTACACAGAAATATTGGAGAGCAAGAGAACTAATGGCTTCATTGCCAAAGCCTAGCATTTGACAACAAAGAAGAGGAAATGACTGAAGAACATCTTTTAACCTGTGAAGCCCTACCTGCCGGACCCACTACACAGAAATATTGGAGAGCAAGAGAGCTAATGGCTTCATTGCCAAAGCCTAGCATTTGACAACAAAGAGGAAATGACTGAAGAACATCTTTTAACCTGTGAAGCCCTACCTGCCGGACCCACTACACAGAAATATTGGAGAGCAAGAGAGCTGATGGCTTCATTGTCAAAGCCTAGCATTTGACAACAAAGAGGAAATGACTGAAGAACATCTTTTAACCTGTGAAGCCCTACCTGCTGGACCCACTACACAGAAATATTGGAGAGCAAGAGAGTTAATGGCTTCATTGCCAAAGCCTAGCATTTGAAAACAACAACAATGAAATAAGGAGAGCTCCATTGGGCCCCCCATAAGTGGGTACATTATTGTTTTAAGTATTACAGAAGATCTTGTGAGAGATAATCCAGTGGTAGACGACTCCTGATGCGGGTCGGGAAGCTGGATTTTCTGCCAAGGGATAGCGAATGGCTCCTGAGACGTGTTTTAGGTTGCTGTTGTGAAGTAATTGACTGTTGAATGGTGATGATTCCAGTTTCTCTATCTAGTTGACTATTTCTGACAAATCATGGTGCATTTATTACAAAAATATAAATATTTACCTCTAAGGCTCCACTTATCTTAAGAAATTGGTGTTAATACTTCTTTCTAATGGTAATCGATTTCACAAGCAAATCGCTTGAGTCCTCAGTCAACAAAACAAACTCCGTTGTCAAGGATATCTCAGTTACCATGTTTTTCTTATGTTTTTCTTTTTAGTATTACCAACATCTGAAGACGAAACAAACCTAAAAACAGAATCAACTGCTGGTATTTCAAAATTCACTACGCGATGTTTATTTTTTAAAATAAATATCTTTTCCCACACTATTAAATATATCGAAACATTTAATTGTTTTAATAATTTAACTTCTGGATTTATTTCATGGTTAAATGACCAAAAGTAATATGCTACAACCGATTTATCAATTTGTTTATAATAAAAATTATAAAAAATTATAAAAGTTATCATAAAAAAAATTAAATTGATAAATACCAGATTTTTATTATTAGAAATGTTATGTTTTTTAGAAAAAAACAAATAAATTGTTTAGATTGTGATCAGGTTTATATTGCAAAGACAAAACGTAATTTAGACACCAGAACGAAAGAATTCCCATTTTTCCTAAAAATGCATATATTTAAAAGCATTTCTGAAAATATTTACCACAATTAATGTGAGGTAGAAGAACGAATAAGGTGGCTTGTTTTGGGAATAAATTGTAGATATTTGGTACAGCAAGTTGTGTGAAAGCAACACATATATTTTTGTGTTAATTCATAAACATCTGTTAATTCATAAAGAGTGGGTGAATTTTCAAATTTAAGAATCTTTAAATGCAGTAAATCTGTTGATACCATTAATACGATAGTATGGCTTTCCTAAGAACAAAAATAGTTGACTTTGAATGTTACGAAAGAGTGATGAAGGCAAAATACCAGACTACACTAAATGGGACTATCAACGAAATGGTAACACCCTACACGATCTGGAAATGCTGTGTGTCCAGCCAGTTTCATCACGTCAAGCCTATATCCTGAAGCAGGCTCCCTTGAGAGATGCTGAACTACAGATCGTCAACGAAAAGGTCAGTAGGTCGGCCCCTAAAGAGATTAACGTCGTCCAGGTTAGGTCATATCAAACGCTGAATGAAATGAAGTTCAAATCAGCAGATGGTCCATAGAGCTTAGCATGACATTTATCCTTCACTATAAAGGAAATCCCAGGGGAGAGAAAAGCATATCACCGTGACAGAGATTTGAACTCTGCACCACCTTAACATGCATGATCTCTGTGAATGGTGGTTCCGGTGGGGATGCTAATTTTAGAATAAAGAAAGCTAGATATGGCTTCGTCCAAATGAAATCAATCTGGTGTTCAAAGCAAAATTGCTTAAGGTTTAAATTAAGATTATTTGAATCAAATGTTACATTAATTTTACTAATAGTTGTGAAACTTGGAAAGCAGCCAAGCATATTAGAAGGAAATTACAAGTTTTCGTAAACTATAACCTGAGACATATTATGGTTAACTGGTGGCCAGAGAATATACTTACAAAGAACTATGGAAAAGATCAGATCAGCACAACATTTGTAAATAAATTGAATGGACATGAATAGGGTAGACAAAATATCAACATCACAAAGATTGCTTTTGATTGGAACCACCAGGGACTGTGTAGATGTAGAGGAAGTCCTAGGCCAATATGGTATAACTCGGTCAGAGATGAAGCAAAACAGGCAGGGAAAAGCTAGTATGAGATTAAGGCATTGGCAAGCAAGAGTTCGTTGCGTGCCTTTATCAATGCCCCATGCTTCCCTGCGAAGCGACCACGACTACCACCCCTTGAGCATGAAGCAGACACGCTACCACCACGCTACAGAGGCGAACCCTCCGTGAAGAGATGACGGGAGAGTTTTATATAGACCAAAACACTCCTGCCGGGACTATCACTGCTGGAACATGTGTAGTGTTTAACGCCCGCTTTTACTACATACGGCACCGCAGGCGATGTCACTGATGATACATGTGATGAAGATGGAGCACCGGTGGAATGAGATCCCGGAGAAAACGCGCCCCAGCGCCGTGTTGTCCACCACAAATCTCACTTTGCGGTCACCTGGGAACGAACCCGGGCCGCCTTGGTGAGAGCCAAGCGGTCTAACCACTGAGCCACGGTGCGGCCTACTGTTGGAACAGCGTGGGATGGTATGTCTGTGGGAGGTCTCAGGTTCCATTCCGGTTGACAAGACCTTGGTTATGGCGGACGTCTCCTGAAGTTTTGTACGAGGTGCGTTCAACTTTTTTGTATTTTATTGTGCATATTCCAAAATTTTATAATTTACAACTTTTGGCTACACTTCTTTGTCGTTGCCTTGTTGCTATCTTGGCTTGCATGACACCCTGCTCTTTCGATCTACCAGGTAGCTCTTAACCTCCATACCTCCTTGATTACTTAATTAGTCCTTCTTTTTTGTAATTCACGTCCTCCAACGTTGTCATATCGGACGGTGAATGAATTGGGTGAAATGTGGCTTAAATGAGTCTAGGGTCCATGGAGCTTAGAGTTACCCGACATTCATCTTGAAGGATAAGGGAAACCCCCGGAAAAACGTTATCCAGGAAACTCACCCTGACCGAGATTCGAACTCGGGACCTCTTGAACGTGAGGCACACACGTCACCATCTACGCTACCGAGGCGGGAAAGTTAGTCCCTTTCTTCCGCTTCCTCTTCCTTTCTTATATTTTTTACATTTCTGGCCCATTTTTCTTTTACTTTCTGCAAGAACGCACCAATACTTCTTACCTTCTTTTCCTCCCTACCCGTTAACATTTCTATAGCTACTATCCTCTTCTCTACTTTCTCCCATTTTTCCTCCCAAACCTTTTTTCTCCACATTGTAACCTCCTCGCATTCTGTTACATAGTGTTCTATGCTTTCTTTTCCCCCACACAATTCACAAATTCCCTTTTCCCTATCTCTTATCCCTCTTAGGAATATTGTTCCTGTTCTCATCCAAGCTAACCCTTCTCTCTCTTGCGTATTGCAGTAATCTACATATGCTTCTCATCCCCAGTTTCTTTTTATTTACTTGTAAAATTGTAATGATTTCATATTTTCTAGAGTTCCCCATATTTCCTGTCTTTCTATATCTTCTATTCTGGATTTTATCAATTTACCCACATCGCTTGTATTCCTTTCCTCTAATTTCCATATATCTCCCATTCCTATTTTTTTCCATAATTCCTCCTACCTCTGCCCACCAACTATTTGAGTTCCCTAATCTTTTTTGCTGTCTCATGCATAATTTCATAATTTCCCCTTCTTCTGTAACGGTAGCTTTTGTTTGAACTGAAAACTTTTCTGTCCTGACTATTAGTGGGCCATTTAATCACAATATAAAAAATGATGAACGGTTGCTAGGGGAAGAAAATCAATAATCTTGTTTCATGATGATGGAAAAACGTCGCGGTGAATATAAAAGTTTTGTATAGTAACGTAAAAATCAATAATCTTAAAAAAAGATATATGTTCTGTAATCTTGAAAGACGATGTGGGCAAGATAAAAAGTTTTGAACTTGCACGAGTGAGAAATTTTAGGTAATTAACTGAAACTACTTATTAAGGAAGTAAGGACTTATTGATATGCAATGATTGACTAGGAAAGAAAGTTTCAGTAAAATGTAACCCAGGTTATACAATTAAATTATATATTACGAAATTTGACTGATCCAAAATTGTATTTATTTCACTCGTAACCCACCTGAAAACGGAAGAGCTCATGACTCTTATTTAATTAAACACAATCATCAACAAACAATTCAAACTAAAACAAAGTAACTCTGTTATATCTGGCTTCCCGACTTGGGTCTTCGAAACAGTCAACGTGCATCCTATGTGCAACGAATAGAAAATCCGGTCACAAAATGGCGACGTTTTCATTGCAAGAATAGCGTGTAATCATTCTTTTTCTCACTTTCGTGGTGTGACACCTATTGAAATTCATCGCCAGTTGAGTGAGGCATGTGGTGATGGTACCATGGATGTGTCTGATGTGCGTTCCTGGGTGCCACAGTTCACTGAAGGCAACAGTGTGACAAACTGAGACAGTCACGGCCTCGCACCAGCCAGTATGACGACATAATCCAGCGAGTGAAGAACGTTGTTTTCGAGGATCGCTGATGGGCATTGCAGACATCACCTCCAAAATTGGCATTTCCGTAGGATCTGTGCACACAATCCTGCATGAAGATCTGAGAAAACGAAAAGTGTTCGGCCTTCATTGATCTGTCGCACCCAGGAACGTACATTACACACATCCATGGTACCATCACCACATGCCTCACTCAACTGGCGATGCATTTCAGTAAGTGTCACACCAGGAAAATGGAAAAAGTGAATGATTACACGCTGTTCTTGCAATGAAAACGTCGCCAGTTTAGGTATCAAGAGCAGTCCTAATTCTCGTCACTGCCACTAGAGTTCTATGCACTGTACAGTGCTGCCATTTCTGTCAAGCATTCACAAAGAGTTCCTATCTGGTTCCAGTCCTGAAAAAAATAGGGGGGTTATACAGTAAAGAATGATCATAATTTTTTTACGACCATAATTTTTCGCACTAAAATTCAATCTTATTATATTCTGTTAGCTTAATGTGAAACAAACACGCCGTAGTAGCTTCATTGTTGGTACTGCTGGTTCCTGCCTGTGAGAACCAGGCAAGTTCAGACATGTTCAGTATCGCCTACCACTGCAATGGAGGTAACATGCAGTTAAAGTTGATGTTAGAGGAAGATCCGGAGATTCTTTCAAACGTAATCACTGCTTATGAAACTTGGTTACATCATTTTGATCCTGAGAGCAAACAGCAAAGCTCAGTGTGGAAATCTCCGTCATCCCCAACCCCCCCCCCCCAAAAAAGCAAAAGTTGTTGCTTCTGCTGGGAAAGTTATGGTCATCCCATTCTTTGATATTCGTGGAATGGTTTATCAGCATGTTGTACCTGCACACACATCAGTAACTGGACAATACTACAGGGATGTCCTGAAAACATTGCAAGTCCATATCAGGCGCAAAAGACCACGTTTCCATGAAACAGGCTGGATGCTGCACCACGATAATGTGCAGCCGCATATTGCCAATGTTGCTGAATATCTTGCAAAAATCAACGTGAAGTGCATCCCTCACCCTCCCTATAGTCCGGATTTAGCTCCCTAACTTGCAGAAAGAGCTTTGTGGGAGGCATTATCCATCATCAGAAGCAGTGGTGAAGGCTGCGAAGGCGATTTTGAAGCATCTCTCAGAATATGGTTTCCAGCATGTCTTTGAAGACTGACAGAAACGCTGGGACAAGTGCATCGCATTCAGGGGAGACTATTTTGAGAAGGACCATCAAAATAATAAGGATAAGTAAAGGTACGTTGTCAAAAAAATTGTAATCATTATTTATTGAACAGCCCTCTTAACTTGAATGCACCTCATACGGAATACGTAAAAAGTGAAACAACGGGTTAATCCCATTTCCATTTCATTATGTAGTTCCTCAGTATGCCGAAACCTTGCCAGTTTGTCTTGACCACAAGTGAAATGCCTTCATTTCCACCATTTTGCTATTGCGAAAGCGAAGTATCCCTTTCTCTAACCTCACTTTCTCTTTGGTCATTACCAGCTTTATGGAACTTATGTCCAAATTGGTCTGCCAGTGATACTTTATACTGATTTTTAACTATAAACTCTTACACATTTACTTAAAACCACATTAATTAACTTAGAGATAATTAAGTACTTGGGTATTTATAAAATTCATACTAACAAGCGCTGCACCCAAGTTTCCAAAAGAAAACCATTTATGCAGTGGAAAAGATATAAACTAACTGAGAATTAACAACATTTACTTTATTCGCAGACAAATGTTTTAAGTTTAGTTAGTACCTTCAAGGATTATGTTTTGCCTACAAGACGTGTGTTTATTTTACTCGAGATTGTGTAAAAGAAAGTTTCTGTGTACGTTAGCATTGAGCTAACAATTTTGGTGGAAAAAAAACCTAGTTTGACGTGAACTTTGTCTTTTGTCACAGTATTCCAAAGAAGTATGTTTCACAATTTTTGCAATTTGTGATATATTTTATAAAACTAACTCCTCTAAAAGCTTCATCAGAGCTAAGATACAAAAATGGTTTATACTGTTATCAAATTTACACTCCTTGGGTCTAATCTCATTAAGGGGTCCAAGGATCGAAATAATATAGTCAAAATAAGACCAGCTTTCCTGGTGACGAATGTGCTCAGGTTTTCTCGGGAAGCAAGCCAGGTGAAAAGACGATTAGAAATCGACGTTTCGGGAGTGTGCATCTCTCCCATCATTAGGTTATTTATTAAATTTTATAACCACAAATGAAACACTGGATTGAACCGAAATATAAACAAAGACAAAACGCTATCAAAATTCGATTTACTGAACAAAAGACTGTTTTCAGTAAATTAATTGCCAGGTCAAGAGTTGGCGTGAGTATAAGAAATAAATTGGGTCAAAGACATTTATTTATATATTTTATTTGTGTATATTTATTATTATTTATATTTTGATTTTATTCGTATATGTATTTTATTTATTTGTATATAGGACAAACCGGAAGGACCATCGCTACCAGAATAAACGAACATGAACGGAGCATTCGTTTAATGCAACCTGAGAAGTCTGGGCTGGCAGAGCATTGTTTTGATAATAACCATAGAGCCAACTTTCGGGAGATGACCATCTTGGCAATATGCAACAGTTACTGGGATCGGAGAATTAAGGAGGCTTTGGACATTTCTTCTGAGAGGAGCACACTTAATCGTGATGCTGGATTTCAGTTCCGCTCCTCCTGGAAACTGGCCTTAAAATTTAAATCCGTCGACTTAAGAAGCAAAGATCAGTACAGCTTGATAATCAAGTTAAGTAGTTACGTTTCTTTGACCCAATTAATTTTCTATACTCACGCCATCTCCTGACCTGGCATTTAATTTACCGAAAACAGTCTTTTGTTCAGCAATGCGAATTTAATAGTGTTTTGTCTCTGTATATCCAGTTATTTATTTGTGGTTATAACATTTAATAAATATCCTGATGATGGGAGAGATGCGCACACCCGAAAAGTCCATTTCTAATCGTCTTTTCACCTGGCTTGCTTCCCAAGAACAACTTGAGCATAAGTTAGTTAGTTAGTTACTAACACTCCCCACATGGCAACCTTGGCCTTCGGGGTAACCTCACCCCACCAAGTGATGACCGGACCCATTTCTCAGGTGGAGGCACCCAGAGGGCGGTGTCCATTACCTCCGATGATAGGGTGATAGTGAAGATGGCGGTGAGGTGAGAGGACCTACAGTTTTTACCGTGGACTCCGAACCACGTTGGGCATAGGGGATACTTCACGTGTGCTAGACAGAGGTGAAGGCGTGGATAGGGCCGACTTAAAATCGCCAACCTCAGAGCCGGGAATCGAACTCGGGACCCTTAGAACGGGAGCCGCGAACGAAACCACCGCGCTACCCCGGCGCCCTAACTTGAGCATAATAAGTCAAGTAAACCATTTGCGTGAAAATTCGGTGTCAAATTTATGCTTCCTGTGTTACTTTTTCGCCAGGAACGTTTCATTTTATATGTAATTAGCATAAAGTTGTCCTGTAAATTTTGTAGTGCTTTAAGGAAAGAGAAACAGAATTGAGTATATTTTTACCTTCATTAACGAAGAAGTTGGCGAAGAATTGACTTGTAAGAATGGCATCTGGGAAATGTGGGTGGTTCTTGCCAACCTTCCATTCAAAGGCGTTCTTCTCAGGATGGTATTGGACACCATAAAACGGATAGTTCACATGCTCCATAGTGGATACGAACTCAAGGCCATTCGAATCTTTATTGAAGCTAATGATCTGCCAGTCTTTTGCTATGCCTACGTCGGTCATATTCTGTAAAAGAAAACTAATATTAATAACGTTTGTCACACTTTAATACAATTTATCACAGTGATTAGAAATAACAGCATTCCACAACAGTGTGACAAAGTTAGCAAGTATACAACATATTTGATGCCATTTCCAAAACCTCGCCTTTGGGAAATCTCTTTCAGGCTGATACAATGGTGAATGTGAATTCAATTTAGGGTTTAAAGTAATTGTTTCTGCCAGTGTACCGGAATGTCGTTCCTTAGCATGCCATTATAGTTACTTATAATAATAACCCAAGACACGACAGTACTTAGAGGGCCAAGGCCTACCAACCCGACTGCCGACCTCACGCCCACTTACGCACGGCAGAGCTGGACGATCATCCAACCGATACGGGAAGGAGATGTGGTCAGCATCTCGGCATCCCCCAGCCGGAATGTTGGTTTTCGTGACCAGGGTAGCTCACTTTCCTCACGATGCTGAGTGGGCACCGGTCCTATACCCGGGCACCCCAAGGGTGGGATCGAACCCGGGCCGCTTTCCGTGGCCAGGGACCAAGGCATTCTGACTTAGCCCGCTACGCCACGGCGCAGGACGTAATTACTTATGGCTACTAGTAAATCAGTAAAAGTCTTGTACCATACAATTGTTATCCAACACTTGCCCTAATCATTAAAATTGGCCTACTACTTTTTAATTAATATATAATAAAGGAAGAGAATTATTTGTAATTTTATTTTCTGGAATATAGGGATATTTAGCCCAAGGCCGTGTCACAAACATCCTTCGCTAATACCAATCGATGTTGGCTAGTCGTTTATTTCAATTGTTGGTATAGTATAATAACTTACGACAATTGATTCATATAGAAAATACCAAAATACCAAATATTTAAATTATAACCGAACCCCCTTACAGCCTTTCTCTACTGCGCGAGTCGGCCGGCAGTTGCCGGGGAACTTCCGCCGGCAGAGGCGGACTGGAATCCTTACCAGAATTCCAATACAGCCGTACTGGACTATTTTCGCTCACTCTCCGATTCTCAGTAGCAGGTATTCTTATGTAGTGTATGAGGATTGGAACGACACACTTTGTCTTTAAAAAAACTAAAAAATAAAATTCAGAACTCATTAGGTCGGGAGAACGAGTGGCCTACAAGTCAACACTAATTATTCTGTCATCAGACACCTCTCTTGCTGTATTTAAGGATTCGGCAGCCGTTCGTGCCTTTGCACAATCTTGTTGTAGCCAACCATACGATTTCTTTCTTCTGTCCAACGATTGAAAAATGGCCTCAGAAGTAACTTCTGATATCGATCTGCATTTATTATTTCAATGAATAATATGGGTTCTATTATTGTTAGCACCTATTGCACACTACACTCTAACTTTCAGATCATATGAGACGTTTCATCCACTAGCTCAGGTTTTTCTGAATCCCAGTATCAAATGTTGAATGAAACCAAGATTCATCAGTGAAAAAGCCCGCCTCGGTAGCGTGGATGGTAGAATGTCTGCCCCACGTTCAAGAGATCCCGAGTTTAAACTCGGTCAGGGTGAGTTACCTGGATAAGGTTATCCCAGGGTTTTCCCTTATCTGAAAGACGAATGTCGGGTAACTCTAAGCTCTATGGACCCTGGGCTCATTTGAGTATCACTTCATCCATTTCACTCATCGTCCGATATGATTTAACGTTGGAAGACGTAAATTACAAAATAAATAATAAATAAATAAATATGTGAAAAGTAAAAGCTGTGGGTCAAAACCCCTTTTTACGGATTGGAAAATTCAATTAAAGTAATTCACACGTTTAGCGGGATCATTTGACACGTGTGTAGCGATAGGCCTTCATTTTCAACAGACATCTATCGTTCCAATCCTCGTACAGTACAGCAATTTAGGGAAAACATTATGCAAGAAAGCACACGAGTACCTGCTGCTGAGCCTCGGAGAGTGAGCAAGAATATTTACACGAGATATGCTGCCTGTTTGAGTGCAGAAGGTCAACACTTCTAGCATCAAGTCCGCCATTGCCAGCATAAGTTCCCCGGCATCTGCCGGCCTTCTCGCGCAGTAGAGAGAGGCCACGAGTGGGTTCGATTATAATTTAACTACTCTATATTTGTTAATTACTGAAAGAATACAAATTGTAGCTTTAGATTTGCATTTCATTGTTAAAACTAAAAACAGTATTATACTTGAAATGTAGGCATAGTGGTTGTATTTTATTCATTCAGTGGATAAAATGAAATTTTATCCACCCTGAATATTAAAGTGTTACTTTGGTAGGTTATTATATATTATTAAAGTACAACTTTACAAGTAAGTGTTGGATAAATTCCGTTAGCATTTGTCTGTCACTTAAAAATCATCAATTTGAACTATGGTCTCTTAAACGTCTATTCTTGAAGGTAAGGGTCTATGAATATCTGACTCCGTTGGCCAGACAGCGTGCTTCTTAATGCCAAGGAAACTGCCGTTGTGCCGGCCATGCGTCCAAACGAAGGCTCTGTACATTCATTATAATTCACAGGCTTTCGTATATTCCAATACTTATTGTAAATAAAAATATATATTTTAAAATGTTAGCGAAGAAGCGACCTTGATGAATTGGCGTAGCCTCAGTGAGAATTATATATAGTTATACGTGTGGTGGGCAGAAACAGAATGGAATAAATAAATTGTGACGTCACTCATGAAACTTACCGACTCCGTGATACAGTAGTGATGGAAATCTGGAGTCACTTGTTCCAGAGAAAGTATTCCTACTATCTCCTTGTGATATAAGCTTCTGCCAGAAAACATCTTACTTTCTTGAAATCCTGCAGAGAAGACACAAACAATTTATGAGGACATTTTAATTGCACCGAACATTTCAAACATTTTTAATGGTTTAATTGAAAATGTAGGAGTATATTACTTATCTTCAATAGATTTTAATATCCTAAAGATTTATTCGAACTCATTTCATTTCAAAAATGTTACGCGCAGCACACAAAATACCCTTGAATGGGGATCCACATATATTGTTTATGTAATTTGTTTCATTTTAACCAATAACACTAGGGAACACGTTTTTGTACCCGAAACAAAATAGGCTAATTCTTATGCAGAATGACCCGCTGATTCCAAAAATGCCTCTGAAAATGCTGTATCACGTAACGTTTTTGAGATATTCTTATTCTTTTATATAAATTACAGAAATGAGGTATGATACCAACTCATATTGACTTAATTTAAAATAATAGCCATTGACTCTTCTAAATACAGCTTAAAGGCAGTGTTGCTTCATAATGGCAATTTACTACCTTCAATACCTTTATTTCATGCCATAGGAATGAAGGAGACATACGATTCCATGTCCATCATTTTAGATGCTATTAGTTATCAAAACCATGGCTGGGAAATTTGTAGTGGCCTCACGGGACTGCAGGGAGGTTTCACAAAATATTGCTGCTTTTGTGTGCTTATGGGACAGTAGGGCAACTGACAAGCATTTTATAGTGAAAGAATGGGGAAAAAGGGAGCAAGCAGTGTTAAGTATATGCCTCTAGTAGACCCAAACAAAGTTCTTCTCCCCCCACTTCACATAAAGCTCAGGTTAATGAAGAATTTTGTTAAAGGTTTGGACAAAAGTGGAAGTGCATTTGAGTATTTAAGAAGTATCTTTCCCAAAATAAGTGAATCTAAATTGAAGGAAGGTATATTTGTCGGTCCTCAAATAAGACTACTTGTTAAAGACAGTGTTTTTGAATCAAAGCTTAAACGTGTTGAACTGGCAGCATGGAAATCGTTTAAGTCAGTGGTGGAAGGCTTCCTGGGCAATAACAAAGAAGAAAATTATGAAACTTTAGTCTCAGAACTATTAAGGAGCTACAAAGAAATGGGTTGCCGTATGTCACTTATAATCCACTTTTTGCACTCTCACCTTGATAGTTTCCTTACAAACCTAAAAGCTGTAAGTGATGAGCAAGGTGATCGTTTTCACCAGGACATTTCTGAGATGGAAAGTGGTTACCAGGGTCGCTTGGATTCAGCCATGTTCGGAGACTATTGTTGGTTCCTCAAACGGGAGAGTCAATACAAAAAAATCAACAGTGAAATACTTCTGAGATAATTCAGGTATTGGTTTTCATCATTATCTTGTGTTTATTTATTTTAATAATAATTAATAATTATTATTTTCAATGTTATTTGGCAACTAAATGCCTATTATTTTCAATTAATCAAATATGAGTTATCACATCACATTTCTGTAACTTTTCATAAAAAATTATGAATACCTAAAAATCGTTACGTGATACAGCATTTTTAGGGGCACTTTTGGAATCAGCAGATCAGTTTACATAAGAATTTGCCTATTTTGTTTCGGGTATATAAAAATAATTTTTTTCCCCAGTGTAATACACACAAAAATATCTTGTTTTACTTTTGGACTGGATTCAGGGTACTCTAAGATGTACGAAAAGAAAGAATCTGCTTCGTTGGAAAAGTTTCTTTGAAGAGGATTATTTTTCTTCCTGGAATCTTAGTAAGAAGAATGTGTTAGAAAACAATCCAAAGAATTATTCAAGCAGTAAACAAGTAAACATCATTGCCGATGAGCAATTGTTTGAGAGACAAAGCCGCTGACATGACTTCAGATGTTAAAAATTGCATGTAAATGAGAAGACACAGAGAGAGGAAACGTGTCTGAATCAAAGAGATAAAAATGTCATCCACTCATTTATTTCTCTTGGATGCACGTGTTGTTGTCATGCGGTATTTTTTTACATTATTCCCGAGAGGAAGTACTTGACACGTGTATTTTATTTTCCGTCCTTTACTAAGCCATATTTGCCATGGCAACCAGACTGTTCCACGTTTTTTTGTTTTGACCTTGTATAGGTCTCGAAGCATGCAGTTTGAAGCGTAACTAATAAATATCCACCAGAGAGTACCGGAAATGTGAGGTTATGTTGTCAATATTCAGTGACCCCATTACGTGCGAGGGTCGGCTGATAAGTCCCAGGCCTCGCAATAATAAAAAATTGTTATTCTTTCTTTATTTCTCAACATAATCACTAGAAATGCCAATACATTTGTTATATCGGTGTTCTTATTTAACTAAACCATCTCTGTAGTGTGATTTATCATGGTCCTCAAAGTAGCTGTTTACCGAATTAGTGACCTCGTTGCTGTGAAATCTTCGTCCTCCAAGAAATTTTTTTAGGTTCGAGGTGGTAGTTACTGGGTGCTAGCTCTGGCGAATAAATAATAAATTGCATAAATCGCGAATAAATCGCATGTGAAATTATCTACTTTAGAGAAACGTTTCCTTTTTTTCACACTTGATCGGCGTCTTTGGTATTCCTTTCGTCATAATATTTCTTACTGTATTTCTGTGAATACCCAGAATTTATCATCAGGTTCATTGCATGACCCCTTACCAAGATTATTTGTCAGCACATATTTATATGTGTTCAAACCAAGCGCTTGAATTTGCTTAATTAGCTTAGAAAGAATTCCCGTTATAACTTTGTTTTTTGAGGCTTTTCCAGTAATATAACTCGGCCTAGTTATTCACACTATTGTCATCACTTTGATTATTTTCACTTGATTGAAAGTTATCTACTACTCATTTGCATTTACCACTGCATTTTCCTCCCTCGGTCTCCACATCGTGACACACAACGAATTTCTGCATGTAATGAAACAGATCTACTGGAAGTTGGAACTTTGGCAACTGAGACTCCACGTGGAGTAGACATGCGACTGTCACTTCGAGAAAATCAGGGTTGCTATTGGTCCTCAACGACAGTGTTCCATTTCTGAAGTGTGGAGATAGATTTATGACGGTCATTAGTGGGCGGTCGGGTCAGGTTCCTTTGAGGGGCAAACTGCACACGCGTTCACTAGACAGGCTCTACTTGTAACTTGTAGAGGTGTGTTTTTGCAGCAACTCCCCAGACCTGGCTGGCATATGTTAGTGCAGGTCACAGAACCTGCTTGTGGAGGAGAATCTTGTTCCTCAACGCCATTGTTGACTTTCTGTTATATAGTGCATACAGCATTGCCATCTTTCTGCTGACTTTGGGGGTACCCTTGGCCGTTACGACCATAGGGCTCCTCGTTACAGACCGAGTTACCGGTCGCCCAAAGATGCATTGGGTAACGTGAACTGAACGTGAGTCTCAGGCTTCATTTAACTCTTATTATTTTAGTTAATTGATGGAAATTAATCATTTCTTCACAATAGCCGTATATAGGCTAAGGTTTTTGATAGAGTCAACAAGAAAAATTCCATGCCACGGCCGGGATTTGAACCACGGATCTCCTGGTTTCCGTCCAGGACTCAATTCGCCTCAAACGGTGTATCTCGAATACGAGAGCCCCTAGTGGTTTACCGAGGAAATATACGAGTCAAATGGAGAATTGAATGTCAAGACGGTAAGTTGGCAATGGTAGCTCAATGGATTAGAGTGACTGGACGGAAACCAGTGGTTCAAATCCTGGCCGTGGCATTGAATTTTTCTATTTGACTATCACTTAAAGTATACTGTATTCCCTTGTCCCTACAAGAAAATGAACAATAAGACCGTGTTTATCTTGAAGTAGATAGAGGAATAAGTGTTTGTATGAATAGTTTGTACAAGAGTAGAGAAATGCATGGGAATATGGCGCATCATATTTCTCTGCGTTCTAGATTATTCGCTTTTGTTTCCTTTCTCTCCCTTCTGCTACCCCTATGGCATCATTAAGCATCGATCTCATCAGTTTTCAAGGGGCTTATCTGCATAAGAATCACGCAGCTTTTGAATTTATCTCCGCATCGCTACAAGCAGGAAGGAGACGTCAAGTGGAGACCTGTCGAAAAGAAAAGAAAAAGTAATCTTAAGAAAATCTACTTCCCTCCCATTCACTCTTGTATTTTAAGACTATATCGATGACCTTTAGAGAACTGCTACTGCACTCACACCGCTACGCACCTGAAAATTTGATGGTATAATATCTGCTGTATATAAACCACGTATATCAGAAATCTGCTGCGGAGTAAAACCACAACGTCCAAAAGTGCAGCCTGGAAAGTGCCGCATGCGACCACTTGCAAGTGGCTGCTGGACTTCCCTCGTTAGCTCTGTACCAGCGCTCCTTACGTATGCCACGTGTAGACCACTAATGGTTATATGAGAACCCCTAGTGGTTTACCGTGAAGCAGAAACCACAAGTTTCTGGTAGAAGAACGTAGAAAGGGATGATAAAAACATATAAAGTATTAATAAGCAATTGGGAATATATGATATATGAAATAAGTATTTATATTGACGACCTAGTGTGCAAATGGAAGCAGCTAGTGAATTTAGGTTTTAAAATTTCAAATAAAAACTTTTTAAATACTTTTATTGCTTGCTGACGACTTAGTTATTATACAAAATAGCGAGTCTGCCTTGCAAAAATCTATTTTTAAACTTGGTGAACTTTGTAAGCAATATAATATGAAAATTTCTTTTATAAAATCAAAGGTAATGGCATTCATAGGGAAAGAGCCAACTAGAACAAAAATTGTTATAAATAATCGTTGTGTTGAACAGGTAAGCCATTTTAACTACTTTGGAACTGATATTAGTTATGACAAGGAATATGATGTCTACAATAAAACATGCAAATTTCAAAGAGTGTGTGGAACAATAAATAGAACATTTATAAACAAAATACGTAAAGAAACAAAATTAAAGTTCTACAAAGTTATGGCTGTACCTATACTGACATACGGAAGTGAGACTTGGACGTTAACTAAAAAGCAACAGAGTAAAATACAGGCTTCAGAAATGGAATTCCTGAGAAGTGTGAAAGGATGCACGAAGAGGGACTTAATAAGAAATGAAAATATAAGAGAAGAGCTGGACATTTTTATTATGAATGATAGGTTAAAAGATCTCAAACAAAAGTGGAAGAAACATGTTGAAAGAATGCCAGATAATAGACTTACAAAACAAATATTACAGTATCATCCTAAAGGTAGGAGATCGGTGGGCAGACCCAGGAAACGATGGCTGGAGGACTTCGAGGGCGGAACAGGCAATTGACTGCCTATGCCATGAAGTGAAGAAGAAGTCAAAAAGAAGTATTGTAATAGGAATAACGTGCAAATGAAATAAATATAGGGGAAAAGTTGCATTAAGCTAGAACGGGCAGACGAGGCTGGATACGTAAAGAATAGGACAATAGAGGCCCAAAATTCCTTCGCCAGCACGGAGCCTCAGACAATAGCGAGGTTTAAGGAAAATATGTAGAGACAGGATGCTGTACCGTTATGACGCTAAAGGGTCATACAACTTTAGGGGGTGAACCCATGACTGCTACCCAGTTGAAGGTGAATGGAAGTGGCCAATAAGCTAAAATTGTAGAAATAAACTCCCCCAATAAAACGTAGCGTAAACCACGTGATAGGCGTGAAGTAGAGAACAAATAGAAAAGGAGTGTAGATAGACAAATAAATCTAGGAAGAAGCCGAGAGTAGGGCGAAAGGTCACTCGGTTGGTTACAACGAAATGGAGAAGACACGTTAGTTTAATATCTGATGGCGAGGTAATAGAGGAGCTAAATTTCAAATGTGGTGGGATTAAGATTCTGAAGGATACAAGGCGACGTAAGAGAGTGATAGCAAGTGAGAAAAGCAGAGCAATCCGACAAATAAGATCTGTAGGAATAAACAATCCACATGATTGAAACTGTGAACAACAGAAACCCACCTGAAGAATGGTTACATATCTACACAGATGGATCTAACTTGGACAAGAACTCAGGAGCAGGAATTAAGTGTGCACTGTTCTCATTCTATCAACCAGCAGGATACCACACAACAAATTTTGATGCAGAAGTAACGGCTATTCATATTTCACTCCAACACCTATACAGAATAGATAAATTCAAAAATGCCGTCATACTTTCTGATTCTAAAGCAGCATTATGTGCAATAAGTTCATATAAAATGAGGTCAATCCACATTAAATAATGTCACAAAATAATCCACCAACTACAATAACTACAGAAAAGAATTATATTACAGTGGATACCTGCGCATTGTGGAATTGCTGGAAATGAATCAGCTGATTATCTTGCCAAAAAGGTGCAAATTTAATTCAGAACAAAAGTAAAATCTTATCCTTTACATCCATAAAAATATTAATGAAAAACGAATATAAAAACAAAGAAAACCAATCAATATCTAACAAAGCCAAACATAAAAAATGGAACACTTTAATTAAAAATCCAGAAATTATTCCAGAAATCACACGAAAAGCTGCAGTAGAAAATTTTAGATTACTTACGGAACATGATTATTTGGCCAAACACTTACACAGAATAGAAATTTATACAAGTCCAAATTGTTCTCTGTGCAACAAAGAAGAGGAAATGACTGAAGAACATCTTTTAACCTGTGAAACCCTACCCGCCTGACCCACTACACAGAAATATTGGTGAGCAAGAGAGCTAATGGCTTCATTGCCAAAGCCTAGCATTTGACAACAAAGAAGAGGAAATGACTCAAGAACATCTTATAACCTGTGAAGCCCTACCTGCCTGACCCACTACATAGAAATATTGGAGAGCAAGAGAGATAATGGCTTCATTGCCAAACCCTAGGATTTGACAACAAAGAAGAGGAAATGACTGAAGAACAATATCTAACCTGTGAAGCCCTACCTGCCGGACCCAATACACAGAAATATTGGAGAGCAAGGGAGCCAATGGCTTCATTGCCAAAGCCTAGCATTTGACAACAAAGAAGAGGAAATGACTCAAGAACATCTTATAACCTGTGAAGCCCTACCTGCCTGACCCACTACATAGAAATATTGGAGAGCAAGAGAGCTAATGGCTTCATTGCCAAAGCCTAGCATTTGACAACAAAGAAGAGGAAATGACTGAAGAACATCTTTTAACCTGTGAAGCCCTACCTGCCTGACCCACTACATAGAAATATTGGAGAGCAAGAGAGATAATGGCTTCATTGCCAAAGCCTAGTATTTGACAACAAAGAAGAGGAAATGACTGAAGAACAATATCTAACCTGTGAAGTCCTACCTGCCGGACCCACTGCACAGAAATATTGGAGAGCAAGGGAGCTAATCGCTTCATTGCCAAAGCCTAGGATTTGACAACAAAGAAGAGGAAATGACTGAAGAGCAATATCTAACCTGTGAAGCCCTACCTGCCGGACCCACTACACAGAAATATTGGAGAGCAAGAGAGATAATGGCTTCATTGCCAAAGCCTAGGATTTGACAACAAAGAAGAGGAAATGACTGAAGAACATCTTTTAACCTGTGAAGCCCAACCTGCCGGACCCACTACACAGAAATATTGGTGAGCAAGAGAGCTAATGGCTTCATTGCCAAAGTCTAGCATTTGACAACAAAGAAGAGGAAATGACTGAAGAACATCTTTTAACCTGTGAAGCCCTACCTGCCAGACTCACTACACAGAAATATTGGAGAGCAAGAGAGCTAATGGCTTCATTGCCAAAGCCTAGCATTTGACAACAAAGAAGAGGAAATGACTGAAGAACATCTTTTAACCTGTGAAGCCCTACCTGCCGGACTCACTACACAGAAATATTGGAGAGCAAGAGAGCTAATGGCTTCATTGCCAGAGCCTAGCATTTGAAAACAAAGAAGAGGAAATGACTGAAGAACATATTCTAACCTGTGAAGCTCTACCTGCCGGACCCACTACACAGAAATATTGGAGAGCAAGAGAGCTAATGGCTTCATTGCCAAAGCCTAGCATTTGACAACTAAGAAGAGGAACTGACTGAAGAACATCTTTTAACCTGTGAAGCCCTACCTGCCGGACCCACTACACAGAAATATTGGAGAGCAAGAGAGCTAATGGCTTCATTGCCAAAGCCTAGCATTTGACAACAAAGAAGAGGAAATGACTGAAGAACATCTTTTAACCTGTGAAGCCCTACCTGCCGGACCCACTACACAGAAATATTGGAGAGCAAGGGAGCTAATGGCTTCATTGCTAAAGCCTAGCATTTGACAACAAAGAAGAGGAAATGACTGAAGAACGTCTTTTAACCTGTGAAGCCCTACCTGCCGGACCCACTACACAGAAATATTGGAGAGCAAGAGAGCTAATGGCTTCATTGCCAAAGCCTAGCATTTGAAAACAACATCAACAATCCACAGGAAATTGAAGCGGTACTTTTCATTGAACTGATGAGAACTGCTGGACCCTGAGAGAGTACTCTTGCTCACCGACACGTAATCGTTAACCATCCTGCCATACCACACCAAAAGTCTCCCCAAGTGAAATCCTAAACAAACCGGAAAAAGTATGAGTTAGCTAGAGATTTTAATGTCAGACTGGCATGCCGCCATGGTAGCTCAATGGTAAGAGCAACCGGACGGAGACTGGGAGATCCATAGCTCAAATTCTGGCTATGGCATTGAATTTTTCAATCTGTCTCGACCTACCTAAGCATTTATAGTTGCACTTCATTCCGAGAATAGTATTTACAAAGTTTAATATATGATAAATATATTGTCGCGAGCCCATTGTTGATCGAGGCGGCGCCGGTGACTAGTTCAAAGAGACAAACGTGCAGTGTGTAGATGAAAGCTCGCCGAAACGGTCGCGGGAAAGAGACGGAATTCTCGAGAGCTCTAGTTCTTTGTTCTAACCGCGTCTCGATTGTTTGAAAAATTTCTGGAATGTGAGTAATCTATAAAAAGTCAGCCCGCCCGCCACAGGAGTCAGTCAGTCGGTAATTGAACGCGTGCGTGTAAACAGCTGTGTTTCTTGTGGTCGTTTGACATTGCAAGTTATGTATGTACGAAGCATGTTTCTACGGAAACACCAAAAAATTGCACTTTATTTCCGTAGAAACTCGCTTTATTTATCTATTCATTTATTCATTTGTTCATTTATTCATTTATATATATTTTTTTAAATAAATGTCTTTTCCCACACTATTAAATCTATCACACTATTAAAAATTAAACATCACGTAATGAATTTTGAAATACCAACAGTTGATTCCATTTTAGCTTTGTTTCGTTTTCAGATGTTGGTAATACTACAAAAACAAGAAAGGCATGGTAACCGGTATCCCTGACAATGAAGTTTATCTGTGATCTGCCGACGCAGGCGATTTGTTTGCAAAATCGATTTCCGTTTGAAAAGCCAATTTCACCAATTTCTTAAGATAAGTGAAGCCTTAGTGGCAGATATTTTTATTTGTGTAATATTTATTCCTACGCAGTAGCTAACTTCATTTTCTACGTAATGAACTGCATGTTGTAGCACATTCAAATTTTCTATAAAATCCTTTGAATAATCAAGCATACCACTCACAAAGCTGCAACAAAAAATGTCCATCCCTTCCTGAAAATTTACCAGACTTATCAAATTACCTATGTACTGTTTTCACGTCACAATGTTTTTAAAGTGGTAAATGAATAAATTACTGTCGCTAATTCAGTGTTTATCATTACTGCTACTGCTTATTTTGAACTTGTTAGTGTCTATTGTAAGTGTTTTATTGCACCGAGCTCTAATCATGAGTGTTTTGTCGATTCAGTCTCCTAACCTTGCAATGCACAGGTCTTGTTTGGCATACAAGCGGGAGCGTGGAAAAAGTCAGGGTTTAGGCACTTATTCATTACGAATAGCTGGCATGCTTTAATTTGTATAGGAGTACTCATTCAGACTTTAAATGTTCAAAAATTCCTCCGAAACATGTTTTGTGTCAGCTCCTGACCATCTTCAGCTGGACATGCTGCAGCAACTAAATTGTGGTCCTCTTTCTTACTCTCCAAGAAACTTATAACTCCGCCCATTGGAAGTCTTCTGATTTCCAATGCCAACCTTTGGAACTGGAACTCTGGTACCATTCTCGACTGAAGTGATGATTGGATATCACCTGTGGTGCTGACAAGTTGAAGTTGGATCGCTTCTGGACGTGAAGAAATTAAACTATAAGGTGTTTCTTGAGGGATTATTCACAATTTATTAAACAATTCACATGTGAAAATTTCAGTAATGTCAACGTTGACGATATCAAGCCAAATATTATTAAATCATCTATTACAGATCAAGTTAATTGTAATTCAGATTTCAGCCGACCTAGGATTCCAGTGAAGGAGATGGAAGAGAAAGTACGAGGGCTGTTCAGTAAAAAATGATCATAATTTTTCACGGTCATAATTTTTCCCACTAAAATTAAATGTAAGCTTAATGTGAAACAAACACGCCGTAGTAGTTTCATTGTTGGTACTCCAGGTTCCAGATTGTGAAAACCAGGCAAGTTCAGACATGTTCAGTATCACCTACCACTGCAATGGAGGTAACATGCAGCTAAAGTTGATGTTAGAGGAAGATCTGGAGTTTCTTTCAAGCGTAATCACTGCTGATGAAACTTGGCTACATCATTTTGATCCTGAGAGCACACAGCAAAGCTCAGTGTGGAAATCTCCTTCATCACCAACCCCCCCAAAACGCAAAAGTGGTTGCTTCTGCTGGGAAAGTTATGGTCATCTTATTCTTTGATATTCATGGAATGGTTTATCAGAATTTTGTACCTGCACACACATCAGTAACTGGACAATACTACAGGGATGTCCTGAAGACATTGCAAGTCCATATCAGGCGCAAAAGACCACATTTCCGTGAAGCAGTTGGATGCTACACCACGATAGTGCACAGCCGCATACTGCCAATGTTTTTGCTGAATATCTTGCAAAACATCAACGTGAAATACATCCCTCACCCTCCCTATAGTCCGGATTTAGCTCCATGTAACTTTTATCTATTCCCTAACTTGAAGAAACGCCTTCGTGGGAGGCATTATCCATCATCAGAAGCAGTGGTGAAGGCTGCGGAGGCGATTGTGAAGGATCTCTCAAAAAATTGTTTCCAGCATGTCTTTGAAGACTGGCAGAAACGCTGGGACAAGTGCATCGTATTCAGGGGAGACTATTTTGAGAAGGACTATCAAAATTATTAGGATGAGTAAGGTACGTAGTCAAAAGAATTGTGATCATTCTTTATTGTACAGCCCTCGTACATCGCCCTCATCAAACACCCAACAGTTTAATTTCTTCATGTCCTGTGTCCAGTAAGATCATCTCATCAGTGGAGAATGGTACCAGAGTTCCAGTTCCAAAGGTTGGCGTTGGAGATCAGGAGACTTCCAAGGGACCACATTTAGTTGCTGCAGTATGTCCCGCTGAAGATGGTCAGGAGCTGACAGAAAACATGTTTCGGGGGAATTTTTGAACATCTAAAGTCTCAGTAAGTACTCTTAAACAAATTAAAGGCATGGCAGCTACTCGTAATCAATAAAACATGTCTCATTTTAAACACTTTGATAATATTTTATAATTTAGGCACTTACCATGGTTGAAATGTAATGGAAGAGCCCTGTTATAAGACCTACACGATGTACGATGATCCACATTGTCTGCAGCTAACACCGCCAAGAGCTCGAATCCAAGACAGATGCCCAAAAGTGGGAAATGGTCCCCGGAGTCATTCATCTCGACGGCAATATCGTAGAGGACTCTCCCAGCACCGTAGTAGCCTTCAGTGCCATTGAAGTACGTAGCTCCTCCAGGAAACAGAATTCTGTTAATGGTAAGTGAGAACACCTTCAATTCAGTTTAACTTGTTGACACGCCCTGTATAGTGCTGCACTTTCCTTTCTAAAAACATCAAAAAAAAATTCCTGCCTACACTCTGCTACCTTCTTTCCATTATTTTAGGTTATTTTCCGTTAAATAATTCTCTAATTTACTGATACCTAACAACATTCTAAAGTTTTATTATTATTTAAATTTACAAAATGACTTCTAAACTTCACGTTAGATTACCCGCCTTTTCTGCATCTAAACATAAATAACAATAAACTAAACTTTGGAAATTAATTTTTCTTTCACACTAGTCGTGTGTAGGACGCACTATGAAAGGATAGAGCCAGACTGAAAAATTCAATGCCATAGCCGGGATTTGAACCACGGATCTTCTGGTGTCCGTCCAGCCACTCTAAACCATTGAGCTACTATGGCCAACGTGCCAACATGACATTAAATTCTCCAACTGACTCGTGTTTCTCCCGGTAAACCACTAGGAGTTGTCATAAATACATGAGACAACTACCTTAATGGCGACTTACTATGTTGTAAGTACTTTAAGGCCCGGGCTTTACAGTTAACCACAATTAGGCACAATTAATGGAAATTAATTGTTCTTTCACACCAGCCATGTGTTGGACGCACTATGAAAGGATAGAGTCAGACTGAAACATTCAATGCCATAGCCGGGATTTGAACCACGGATCTTCTGATCTCCGTCCAGCCACTCTAAACCATTGAGCTACTATGGCCAACGTGCCAACATGACATTAAATTCTCCAACTGACTCGCGTTTTTCCCGATAAACCACTAGGAGTTCCCATAAACACATGAGACAACTACCTTAATGGCGACTTACTATGCTGTAAGTACTTTAAGGCCCGGGCTTTACAGTTCAGGACCACTATTAGGTCAATTAATGGAAATTAATTGTTCTTTCACACTAGTCGTGTGTAGGACGCACTATGAAAGGATAGAGTCAGACTGAAACATTCAATGCCATAGCCGGGATTTGAACCACGGATCTTCTGATCTCCGTCCAGCCACTCTAAACCATTGAGCTACTATGGCCAACGTGCCAACATGACATTAAATTCTCCAACTGACTCGCGTTTTTCCCGATAAACCACTAGGAGTTCCCATAAACACATGAGACAACTACCTTAATGGCGACTTACTATGCTGTAAGTACTTTAAGGCCCGGGCTTTACAGTTCAGGACCACTATTAGGTCAATTAATGGAAATTAATTGTTCTTTCACACTAGCCGTGTGTAGCACGCACTATAAAAGAGTAGAGCCAGACTGAAATATTTAATGCCATAGCCGGGATTTGAATCTGTGCAAGCTTTCTCGTAGAATTGTCAGGATTTCGTTTCTATTCCTTTCAGCGATTTCTTCTAGCTCTTCCTCTGTATAAACATGGCGATATACTTTCGGTTTTTTATTTAATACAGGTCATGCTTCCTAAATCAGTTCATAAACTTATCAATTGTTTCTCTATAAGGTGTTGAATATCGGGAATGTGTCTATAGTTTGGCGTCTGTTTTGACCTCATAACACAGTGTAATTCGCGTGGTTTCACAGCCCAAAGGTCCTTTTATAGTACAAACTTTGTGCCAACTACTGTCCACGAACGCAAAGAAGGCTCCTGAAAGGAATGCGCACCCTTACACAGTGGGATAAGGACAGCGAATGTGTGTGACACAGAACGCATGCTACACAAGGAACAGAATCGTTAAAATTGCTGCGCCCTCTTCACTTTGTACACTAAAACCGAGATTTATTCACAAAAGTAGAAGCCGTCAGAATATTTTTGGATGGTCTGTAACTTACTTGACATGGAATGGCTTAAATCTATCCAGGAAGGATGTGGGAACCTTCTCTAATCTCCCTGCGTCTCAGGTCCCGGAGACTTGCTCTCCTGTGGTATACTGTAGTCTAGCTGGCCCAGGAAGAGAAGGGAAAGTGGGGGGAGCAGACACAGCGCAGTGCAGGGCGAACAAATCCCCGCAATACGACCACGCCTCTATTGAGACTTTATATTGTAGATACTCACCCATTGACGCTCTCAGCTATGAACCTGTAGTACTCCTTATCCTGGTTCACCCTGAAATATCAATAATAGCAGTAATAGTGTTGGTAAAATAGTAATGCTAGATTTTTATATTATGAATATACTATTTAGGTGTAAGGATGTGTAGCAGTGGAGGATGGGCCGCACAAGCCAGAAAAGTGATAGCTAATGGCAGAGCGGCAATGTCAGGGGTAAGAATATGTAAACATAAACTGGAGATGTCAGTTAGATGGTTAGAAAGAATGTATGAAGCGATCGTTGAAGCCAGAACAATGTATGCAGTGGAGGTATGGGGCACATCAGAGATAGAAACACAATTAGACCAGATGTATGGATTGTTTTGCAAAGAACTACTAGGGCTGCCAAAATCGACAACAAGAGAAGTGGCATTACTAGAGCTAGGTAATACAAAAGGAGGGGAATAATAATAGAGAGAATATTGAAATTCTGGTATAAGTGTATTAAAGGGCAGAAAGGGGAATTATTGAATCTGTGAATGAAGCAACAGAAAAGCATTAAAAATACAAATAGTTGATGGTCGGAATTGGAAAGAATGATATCGAAGATAGGCATGGGAGATCTATGGAGAGGAGAGGAGACAAATTATAACGGTTTTTGGAAGGAAGTGAGAACTAGACTACAAGACATAGATAGGCAAGAGATATGGGAAAGTATAGAACAAAAGAAATCTTTGAAATTTTATAAACAATTAAAGGCAGAATGGAGTAGGGAAAAATATATAGATCAATGTGGCAAAACTGGAAGAGAAGCCATAGCATGGATGTGAGTATGATGCTCAAATGAGCCCGGGGTCCATGCAGCTTAGAGTTACCCGACATTCGTCATTGAGGATAGGGGAAACCCCCGGAAAAACCCTTATCCAGATAACTCACCCTGACCGAATTCGAGAGAAGAAATAATATATCTAAAAGGGTTGAGAAGTAATGAGGTAGGGATATGTGAATTTTGTGGAGATGAAGAAAGCACTGTTCACTACCTCATAGAATGTAAGGAGCTAACAAATTGCAGGAGAAAAATATGGGATAAGAAATGGGACAGTGTAAGTAAAGAGGTAGTGACGTTACGTATGTTAACGAGGATGAGTGAAAAGAAAAATAGATGTATAGGAGATTTCTTATATAAGAGAAAAGTAAATCTTGTGTCAGCAGGTTTATGTATTTGTACAGGATGTTACAAGAAGGTACGGCCAAACTTTCAGGAATCATTCCTCATACGCAAAGAAAGAAATTGTGTTATGCGGACATGTGTCCGGAAACGTTTAATTTCCATGTTAGAGCACATTTTAGTACTTCTCTTCAAATCACATTAATCATGGAATGGAAACACATAGCAACAGAATGTACCAGCGTGACTTCAAACACTTTGTTACAGGAGTCTCTACATTTGGTACCGGGGTTGCGTAGACAAGAGCTTTCAAATGCCCCCATAAATGAAAGTCAAGAGGGTTGAGGTCAGGAGAGCGTGGAGGCCATGGAATTTGTCCGCCTCTACCAATCCATTGGTCACCGAATCTGTTGTTGAGAAGCGTACGAACACTTTGACTGAAAGGTGCAGGAGCTCCATCGTGCATGAACCTCATGTTGTGTCGTACTTGTAAAGGCACATCTTCTAGCAGTACAGGTAGAATACCCCGTATGAAATCATGATAACGTGCTCCATTGAGCGTAGGTGGAAGAACATGAGGCCCAATCAAGACATCACCAACAATTCCTGCCCAAAAGTTCACAGAAAATCTGTGTTGATGACGTGATTGCACAATTGCGGGCGGATTCTCGTCAGCCCACACATGTTGATTGCGAAAATTTACAATTTGATCATTTGGAATGAAGCTTCATCCGTAAAGAGAACATTTGCACTGAAATGAGGATTGGCACATTGTTTGAGGAACCATTCGCAGAAGTGTACCCGTGGAGGCCAATCAGCTGCTGATAGTGCCTGCACACGCTGTACATGGTACGGAAACAACTGGTTCTCCCGTAGCACTCTCCATACAGTGGCGTGGTCAACGTTAAATTGTACAGCAGCAACTTCTCTGACGCTGACATTAGGGTTATCGTCAACTGCACCAAGAATTGCCTCGTCCATTTCAGGTTTCTTCGTCGTTCTAGGTCTTCCCCAGTCGCGAGTCATAGGCGAGTCCGTGCTCCCTAAGACGCCGATCAATTGCTTCGAACGTCTTCCTGTCGGGAGGCCTTCGTTCTGAAAATCTATCTCGATACAAACGTACCGCGCCACGGCTATTGCCCCGTGCTAATCCATACATCAAATGAGCATCTGGCAACTCCACATTTGTAAATATTGCACTGACTGCAAAACCACCTTCGTGATGAACACTAACCAGTTGATACTACGTACTGATGTGCGTGATGCTAGTACTGTAGAGCAATGAGCCGCATGTCAACACAAGCACTGCAGTCAACATTACCTTCCTTCAATTGGGCCAACTGGCGGTGAATCGAGGAAGTACAGTACATACAAACGAAACAATGGGGTATTTTGACAATTGTCTGCACGAATGATTTCAATTACATTTAAAGAGAAATACTAAAATAAACTCTAACATGGAAATCAAGCGTTTCCAGTCTCATGTCCATATAACATATTTTCTTTCTTTGTGTGTGAGGAATGTTTCCTGAAAGTTTGGCCGTCCCTTTTTGTAACATCCTGTATAAGAAATGCATGTTCGATGTTAAAGTCATTGTAGTGATGAATATAAAAATAGAGTTAATCTTAGGTGTGTTAATTATATCAAAACCAACACATCAAGATTACCTAAGCAAGCACTCTGCAAACTTTTCTTAGAAATATTGGTACATTTCTTGAAATATTACATCATTAATTAATATTAATGAGTCTAACATCTACCAATAGAAGTAGATAGATACATGTTTAAGGGTGCTTAACTACTTCACCATCAGCATTTTACCCATATGAGTCATTACACTCAACCCCCTAGTTGTTTTTATAATGCTGCTTGCATATAATACACCTTTTCTTCAGTATCTTCTCTATAGCTTTTTAAAAACAATGCTCTGGTCACATCCAAGCTAATCCTTCCCGCTGCTCACCTTCTGCCAGTTATTAATACTCAGGAGCTTAACAATGCTCCCGCTATATAGTGCTTTCGCTTTGACGCGTGGCCGTATTAGGAAGAATTCCTTGCCCTGCGTAATGCTCTTTCTATCCGGCAATGTCATGCTTCCCTGAGCCGGCTAGTTAGCTGACGCGATATGTTCATACAGACGTTAAACTCTGTAAAGTCACATATTCCAATGTCTTTTTTAAAGCCGCTCTTCGTACACTTACACAAAAACATGCGTAAGTTTGAGAACAGGTTTACGAAACGTGACCTAAACTTGATGATTAAATGGCGGTGCTTTAAAACGGAAAGATTCTATAAAATCAGAGAAAATTTAGAACGCAGTCCAAAGGAATCTTCGAAACAGGTTACACAGGAATATCATGAACCTTGGCTTAGAATAACACTTAAGTTTTAGAATTTATTGTAGTACAGAAGTTGCAACTACCTGATAATTTGTTTCAAAATACTAATGATTGCTATATTGATTACATTTAATCTTTTTACAGACGAAGTGCGGTTTATTTACGTTAATGAGTGCTGCTGTAAATTTTGTTAAAATATATGAGAGATCTGTAGCCGAAAAGGCACAATTTTGCTGTCTTCTATAACGAAGGCATGTGGTGATTATAATTATAATTTTAATAAGAAATGTGTGTACTTTAGTTTAAGGGGATATGGATTTCGAACTCTGCCGGTAAACAGCGTGGTTCCCGGCGCTGAGAAAATTCAAGTTACGGCGGCCACGCGTCCAAACGAAGGCTACACATACAATGTAGGAAAGTCTTGTCTACACTTTGAGGTGGCACTGAAGGACTATTGCTATATAAACAGAATTATTTTGATATAATTACATGACTGGCACGACTCTTGCGCCAGCACTCTCCACAAACTTGACATAGGATGAAGCTATGTAGCTTTCGATCTCATCTTCAAAGCCAAAAAACTTCTTGTACTGAGGTAGTATCTCCTGTGCCAACACCCCTAAAAAGAAAATGTCAAAAATTACAAAATGTCAGAAATCGTTGTAGGCTATTAAATAAATTTTTATGAAGTTTTGTTGAAAATGAGTTCATTTTAAGTAATGGAATAAATATTGCAAAAACCTTTTTTAGCAAAACGACATTTAAATTTGGGGTAGCATTAACTCCTTGCATTCTGTTACATAGTGTTCCATGCTTTCTTTCCCCCCACACAATTCACAAATTCCCTTTTCCTTACCTCTTATCCCTCTTAGGAATATTGTTCCTGTTCTCATCCAAGCTAGCCCTTCTCTCCCTTGCCTATTGCAGTACTCTACATACACATCTCGTCCCCTGTTTCTTTTTATTTGTTTGTAAAATTGTAATGATTTCATATTTTCTAGACTTTCCCATAATTCCTGCCTTTCTATATACTTATTCTATTCTGCATTTTACCAATTTACCCACATCGCTTGTATTCGTTTCCTCTAATCTCCATATATCTCCCATTCCTTTTTTTTTTTTTCATAATTCCTCGTATCTCTACCCACCAACTCTTTGAGTTCTCCAGCCTTTTTGCTGTCTCATGCATAATTTCATAATTTCCCCTTCTTCTTTGGCCAAACACCTATACCAAAATGTTATTATTCTTTCCATTATTATTCCATTTCTTCTTGTCTTTCCTAAGTCTACTAAAGCTACTTCCCTAGGTGCTGATCTTGGTAAGCCTAGTAGCTCTTTACAAAACCTTCTGTAGTTTTGGTCCACCGTTTTGTTTACCTCTGTGCCCCCCACCAGATCTCCACTGCATTCAGCGTTTTGGATTCCACTAGTGCCTCATTCGATATTCTTTCTAACCACTTGGTTGTCATTTCTAGCTTATATTTGCCTATTCTTATCCTACAATTTTTCTCCTATGTGCTCCACATTTTCCAATGTTATTCAATCTCACTCCTAAGTATTCAAATTCATTGACCACTTCTACCCTTCTTCCATTAAGTACCCAATTTTCAATTCTTTTTAATTTAACTCTCTCCTTGACGATCATAGCTTTGGACTTATTTATGTTTATTTTTATTCCCCACTCTTCACAGAATTTCTGGATTACATTTATTGCCTTCTGCAATCCTACTACCGTTATACGGTGTGATCCATATAAATCTGAACCATTTTAGTAGGCCACAACCTTTGAACCAATAATCGGACAAACGTGCAACTTTGGGAGAATATAATACACAATTGGGAGATTACATTACACTATTTACATTTCAGAGAAAATGTTGGAAGTGTCCTCCACCAGCATCTATACATGTTTGCACTCGTCTCAGCATATTCTCTGAAGTTTTAAGGAGAATATCCTCGCCAATGTTACTTATTTCGGTTCGAATGGATTCCTCGAGAACGTCAATTGTCCGTGGCCTATTCTTGTACACTCTAATTTTTATATACCCGCACAAGAAAATATCCGGTGAGGTTAGGTCAGGGCATCTGGGGGGCCACAGACCTTCTGAAATTATTCGATTATCAAAGAAACTGGTTACAAGTTCCATGGTGTCATTAGATGTATGGCACGTTGCTCCATCTTGCTGGAAATACCCTTCTCTCAATTCGATATCAATCTTGCGCCGTGGCGTAACGGGCTAAAGCAGCTTGCCGCGGTCCATGGTCACGAAAAGCGGCCCGAGTTCGATCCCACCTATGGAGGTGCGGATTTTAGGTCCCGGGTATAGGACCAGTGCCCACTCCGCATCGTGAGGAAAAGTGAGGTAAGCGGCCCTGGTCACGAGAACCAACGTTCCGGCTGGGGGATGCCGAACTGCTGACCACATCTCCTCCCCTTATCGATTGGATGATCGCCCACCTCTGCCGTGCGTAGGTGGGCGTGAGGCCGGCAGTCGGGTTGGTAGGCATTGGCCCTCTTAGGGCTGTGGCGCCAGAGGTTAACTTTTAAAAATTCGATATAATCTCCGTTAAACTTCAGAGAATATGTTGAGACGAGTGCAAACATGTATGGATGCTGGTGGAGGACACTTCCAACATTTTCTCTGAGATGTAAATAGTGTAATGTAATCTCCCGATTGTGTATTATATTCTCCCAAAGTTGCACGTGTGTTCTGTTTTTTATATATATATATAATTTACGTCCTCCAACGTTAAGTCATATCGGACGATGAGTGGAATGGATGAAATGATGCTCAAATGAGCCCAGGGTCCATAGAGCATGTAGCTACCCGACATTCCTCTTTCAGGATAAGGGAAAACCCCTTATCCAGGTAACTCACACTGACCGAGATTCGAACTTGGGACCTCTTGAACGTGAGGCAGATACGCTACCATCCACGCTACCGAGGTGGGCTGTCCTATTATTGGTTCAAAACTTATGGCCTATTGAAATAGCTCAGGTTTATTTGGATCGAACTATAGAACCTACCATTAAGTAATCCACATATAGCAGTCCAGGAATTTCTTTGTTTGCTATTACCGGACGTTGCTGATTTTCTTCTTTAACCTTGTCTATTATTACGTCTATAAATAAGTTAAATAACATTGGACTCATTTTGCATCCTTGTCTTAGGCGTATGGTGATTTACAGTGAATCGATCTCTTAGTGCTGACATTATTATTATTATTATTATTATTATTATTATTATTATTATTATTATTATTATTATTATTATTATTATTATTATTATTATTATTATTATTATTATTATTATTATTATTATTATTATTATTATCATCATCATCATCATCATCATCATCATCATCATCATCATCATCATCATCATCATCATCATCATCATCATCATCATCATCATCATCATCATCATCATCATCATCATCATCATTATCATTATCATTATCATTATTATTATTATTGTTGTTGTTGTTGTTAAACTACGAGGGCTGTTCAATAAAGAATTATCATAATTTTTTTACGGCCATAATTTTCGCACTAAAATTCAATCTTGTTATATTCTGTTAGCTTAATGTGAAACAAACACGCCGTAGTAGTTTCATTGTTGGTACTCCTGGTTCCCGCCTGTGAGAACCAGGAAAGTTCAGACATGTTCAGTATCGCCTACCGCTGCAATGGAGGTAACATGCAGTTAAAGTTGATGTTAGAGGAAGATCCGGAGTTTCTTTCAAACGTAATCACTGCTGATGAAACTTGGCTACATCATTTTGATCCTGAGAGCAAACAGCAAAGTTCAGTGTGGAAATCTCCTTCATCACCAACCCCCCAAAAAGAGAAAAATTGGTTGCTTCTGCTGGGAAATTTGTGGTCATCTCATTCTTTGATATTCATGGAATGGTTTATCAGCATGTTGTACCTGCACACACATTAGAAACTGGGCAATACTAGAGGCAGGTCCTGAAAACATTGCAAGTCCATATCAGGCGCAAAAGACCACATTTCCGAGAAGCAGGCTAGATGCTGCAACATGATAATGCGCGGCTGCATATTGCCAATGTTGTTGCTGAATATCTTGCAAAAATCAACGTGAAGTGCACCCTTCACCCTCCCTATAGTCAGGATTTAGCCCCATGTGACTTTTATCTATTGCCTAACTTGAAGAAACGCCTTCGTGGGAGGCATTATCCATCATCAGAAGCAGTGGTTAAGGCTGCAGAGGCAATTTTGAAGTATCTCTCAAAAATGGTTTCCAGCATGTCTTTGAAGACTGGCAGAAACGCTGGAACAAGTGCATCGCATTCAGGGGAGACTATTTTGAGAAAGGCCATCAAAATTATGAGGATGAGTAAAGGTACGTTGTGAAAATAAATTGTGATCATTCTTTATTGAACAGCCCTCGTGCCTTTATATCTAGCGAACTTCCTCCGTACATAACCCCAAATGGCATTAATTGAAACAAGGACTTAAACTGCTGCACTGCGAAATAATATCCACGTGTGAAGGAAAATAGACGAAAAAATGGGTGGATATCAAATACTGAACTGTAATTGACAATTTACCCCACGCCCACTCTTAAATGTTGCTGGAAGTAACCGAATATCTAAGGTATTCCGTTTATCCGCCTACCGTTTAACCTTCCCACGCGGTTTTGGGTAATAACTGCACACATTGTAGGTGAAATGACAGAAATATTTGTGTTTCTTATCTTTAGGTTTATCATCATAGGGATTTCTTCCACCAAGGCAATTTACGTCACACTTCAAGTAAACACTACCTGAATCAAGGCTGCTTGAAGTATAACAGAAGCAAAATTCGTTGTTCGAGATAAAATGTAGAAAATCTTTTATACATTTTCTTCGGGGTTCTGAACAAAACAAGTTGCTATGAATAAGCATCGAAAGGAATATGCCGATCCCACCATTGTTTCAAATATTAATAACTTTGCGATGCTATAATGTTAAGTTGAGACAAGATGTTAAGTTAATGTTAAGTTAAGATGTTAAGTCCTCATGTAAATAAATTGAATTTAACCACTTTTTTTTTTTTTAATAAACCAAAAGTTTTTCTCTACGAATACTAGGAAATAAAGCAGTTACATCAAAAGAAACAAGTTTATCAGTCTTAGATAATACAACAGTCAATCTTTTTAACTAGTTCAAACGAATTTTTAATACGTAAACTCTCAAATTTATCAAAATTACTAAATTTATTATGTAACCATTTAGCTAAGTTGTAGGTTGGTGAATTTATACTAATCGATTTCAATTATAAAGACGAATTAATATCATTTTCTTAAGTTAAGTGAAGTTTTTGTTAAAAATTATTATATCTGTATAATCTAACCAGAGTCCTTAAGTCATATGTGTAAATTGCGAGAGTGTCAATTGCCTGCAGTTTGATCTACAGCTTGAGCATCTGTTTGCTAATGGTTTTGTTGTACTTACCAATTATAGGTCGATTGTTTACAGTAGATGTCGATAGATGGCAGAAGAGGAGGAGAGAAATCAGCTGGTGCCACATGTTGCACTGTTCTACCTCTGCTTGTACATAGGCTCCGCGTGTCACTTGTTTGTTCTGCTAGGAACGTCAGCATTGCTTATGTAATGAGGGAGGAGAAGACTGAAATTTCGAGTTTAAAGGCTTTACACTTGACAGGTGATGTTTGAACACTTTGGAATGTGTCCGGCAATATTTTTAACTTCTCTTGCGCCTGTTAGAAAGCATTGCAATTTTAAGGAAGTTGTAATACCGAGGAAATTGGCTCCTCGCTAGCGTCTAAGCTTCATATTAGGGAGAGCCTAGGTTCAGTTCCTCAACTAATGGAAGTTTTTGCTGTTTTCTCTTGTCAGTCGGCAAATCTAGCATGATTATACCGCTCGCAAAAGTTAAAGGTATATATGAACTCCAGTACGTGTACCGGCAGACCCTTCTTTTTTTTTTTTTTTTTTTTTTTTAATTTACATCCTCCAACATTAAGTCACATCGGACGATGAATGAATTGGTTGAAATGATGCACAATGCGTCCGGAGTCCACAGAGCTTAGAGTTACCCGACATTCATCTTTCAGGATAAGGGGAAACCCCGGAAAAACCTTATCCAGGTAACTCACCCTCACCGAGATTCAAACTCGGGACCCCTTAAACGTGAGGCAGACGGCCTACCACCTACGCTACCGAGGCGTGCTGTAGCAATGAGTTAATGAATTTAACTCTAGGAAAAATTGGAACGTCTGAGTGGAGAGGGGAAGCAGGAATATGCCTGCTTGTAGTGTGACCAGTCTTGAACTGCAAGAAGGGCCTAGTGTGACTGTACAATAGAAATACTATTGAAGAGCATCCTTAGTTCTTAGTCATTATTCTCTCTTACGAGGGCTGTTCAATAAAGAATGATCACAATTTTTTTTGACACCGTACCTTTACTCATCCTCATAATTTTGATGGTCCTTCTCAAAATAGTCTCTCCTGAATACGATGCATTTGTCCAGCGTTTCTACCAGTCTTCAAAGACATGTTGGAAGCCATTTTTTCAGAGATCCTTCAAAATCGCCTCCGCAGCCTTCATCACTGCTTCTGATGATGGATAATGCCTCCCACGAAGGCGTTTCTTCAAGTTAGGGAATAGAAAAATGTCACATGGGGCTAAATCCGGACTATAGCGAACGTGAGGGATGCACTTCACGTTGATTTTTGCAAGATATTCAGCAACAACATTGGCAATATGCGGCCGCGCATTATCGTGGTGCATCATCCAGCCTGCTTCACGGAAATGTGGTCTTTTGTGCCTGATATGGACTTGCAATGTTTTCAGGATATCCCTGTAGTATTGTCCAGTTACTGATGTGTGTGCAGGTACAACATACTGATAAAACATTCTATAAATATCAAAGAATGAGATGAGCATAACTTTCCCAGCAGAAGCAACTACTTTTGCTGTTTTGGAGGTTGGTGATAAAGGAAATTTCCACACTGAGCTTTGCTGTTTGCTCTCAGGATCAAAATGATGTAGCCAAGTTTCATCAGCAGTGATTACGTTTGGAAGATACTCCGGATCTTCCTCTAACATCAACTTTAACTGCATGTTACCTCCATTGCAGCGGTAGGCGAAACTGAACATGTCTGAACTTGCCTGGGTCTCAAAGGCGGGAACCAGGAGTACCAACAATGAAACTACTACAGCGTGTGTGTTTCGCATTAAGCTAACTGCCAAAAATTATGATCATTCTTTATTGAACAGACCTCTATTTTAATGAAAATACGAGGTACATTCAAGTTATAACACCTCCTTTTTTTCAGGACTGGGACGTGATAGGCACTTCTGTTGTTTTAAATATACGTGAACTCTTTATGAATGCGCGAGAGATGGCAGCACTGTACAGTGCATAGAACTAGTAGCAGCGACGAACAGAATGTAATGATTCGTTTAGTCCATTTTTGTTGTGTAATACCTATTGAAATTCATCACCAGTTGAGTGAGGCATGTGGTGATGGTACCATGGATGTATCTAATGTGCGTTCTTTGTTGCGACGGTTCAATGAAGGCAGAACATCGTGTGGCAACAAACCAAGACAGTTGCAGACATCGCCTCCAAAATTGGCATTTCCGTGGGATCTGTGCACACAATCTTGCATGATGCTCTAAAAATGCGAAAGTGTCTTCCAGGTGGGAGCCACGAATGCTGACAGATGATCACAAGGCTGTGCACGTGGCAAACTGTCAGGCGATGTTGACGTGTGATCACGGCATGAATGGAACATGTATTACACGCTGTTCTTGCAATGAAAATTTCGCCAATTTATGTATCAGAAACTGTCCTAACTCTCGTCGCTGCCACTAGAGTACAGTGCTGGCATCTCTGTCACGCATTCACAAAGGGTCCACGTGTATTTTAAAAGAAAACCAGTAGTACCTATCTGGTTCCCGTAGGGGAGGGGATCCATCCCCTTCAGCTGCTTTAGTGCGAGCGCTGCGGACCCCTAGCACTCATGGTACAGATGTATTATTTTATCTTGACAGGAATCCTGCGCGGTAGGGATGAGTAGCAACTGTAGTGGGGATAGTGCACCTATCTCGACAATGCGTCACACGCGTAAGATTACGAGAGGGAAGGGCGCTGCATAAGTTGTCTAAAAACAAATCTCACTCTCGAAGCCAGTTTTGCAGCTCTTATAAACTAAGTTGTAATTCTTACTATGGTACTAATCTCCACGCTTTTGTTGGATCTTAAATAGTACATATCCTTTTGGAACAAAACCTTGTTCTCCTCCAGCAGGCATGATAAACAACTGTCTGCCTTTCAATATCGCTGCAGAGTCCCTGTAACGTATTTCACTCCAGGCGTATGGTGCAGTATGTGCTGTATTTATATAAGTTTCATCCAAATAAACTATATAAACTTCACTTCAATATCTCCGAATATTTCGTAAATACTTAAGCCTTTTTACACGTATGGTGCGATGTTCGATTAAAATTTGTCTGTCACGCTTAGTGTTTTTTTTTTTTTTTTCAAATAATCCTAGTTTCAAAAGAACTCTTCTTAATGTTCAGACACTGTCTTGGAAGTCAGCAGAATTTTTAGCTTCATAAGCACTTTCTTCAAAGTAGGTCTTTGTTTTTCTGTTCTTTAAAAATTATTCATAGTTCACCTAACTATTTCTGAATTAAAACATCCAAATTAGATTTTGTGCATGTTCTTAATCTTTGTTTACTGGGCATAGAGAAGGACGTTGTTGCACTAGCACCAATGGCTTTTCTTTCTTAATAACTCTCCTAAACTGCTTTCAGACACAACTGTTGCCTCAGATACCCTTTCCCACACTTTTATAGCAGACCCAGACCATTGTTCCTTTTTTATAAATCTATGGATATTGGTTATTACTTCTCGTGTTTTTAAATGTAGCACTTTATTTCCTAATGTGCTGCTAGAAGGCGTCATTTATAAATGCCCTCTTGGAACCAGGAGACAAGCACATTTTGAAACAAGCTGTAGTGTTACCGAGTAGCTCTGCACGTGTTTAGTTGCTCGCAACTGGTACGCAACTGACCTGCCCTCCCCTCCAGTTGCAACCGTTCTGAGGTGGACTCGTCCAGATACCACTGCGCATCGCTCTGCACTTTTCAAGATAAAAAAATACATCTGTACCTCTGAAGTTACTAGAGGAACCTCGGGCCAAACTGCCGAGACCCTCCCGACGGGGAGTTGCTCGGATTGGGTTGGACTCGAGGGGGCAGTGTGTTAGCGTTACCCGCGGGAAATCGGGTACCTCCTGCCAGGCTACGGCCGTCCGGAGGGGGCAGAGGATTCCCTAATAAGTCCCGGGTACTAGCCTGCAGAGCTAGTAGAAGGTGTGCTAGATCACCAGGTGGCCCCACCGAGGTTATTCGGTAGTCTTCCCTGCGGGGTTGACGCGCGTAAGTGGCGTATTCACTTCCACCCATCTTGGCGTTGTTGTCGATGGGAGGGCTTTTTAGACTGAAGGTATTGCCCCAAGGTAAGACACCCGGAATTTCACATCGCTCCGGGGTAACAGAGGACGGAGTCTTAGGACTTTCGGTTGGACCTCACTGAACATAGTTCCTATCTGGGCCCAGTCCTGGAAAAAAAACTAGGGGTAAATATTTGGAGCTTGCCTCGCTTTGAAGGTCATGCCTCACCACTAATGGCTACCAAATTACTTCATTATTCATATTTGAAGGTATTTTATTTATTTATTTCTCACATATGACTATCACAGTTGTGTATTTCTTATACTCAAAAAGCCTTACAAACTTAATTTCTGTTTTAATAATACGCAATGATAAGACATGTAGCTAACATTCACTGGATAAATTCACCAAACAAAGAAATAACATTGTTCAAAGACCCATCGGCTTCCTGTGTAAGTTGCTGGGTAGTGGTATATAAGAGCTTCTCGTTCCTCTTCAACAGATTTGAATCTATGCTGATTCTTGCGAGCTGGAATACAGGGAGTTGCGAGTTATTAAGGTACAGTTATGTAACGAAAAACCTTTAAAAGAAAACTAAATATATGTTAAAATTTTATCAGTATTAGCAAATAACATTATAAGCAGGGGGAGCCAGTGAGGCATTGTATTGACGGTGCAAAAAATAAAGAAATAATAAATAAATAAGGGCTGTTAAAATATAAATATGTGTACCAATTTCAAATGATTTAGGTAATCTTATCAATAATCCATTCTATTTTATAATACTGTAACTTTGTGGTTTCGTAGAATTAAAAGTCCAATTTGCCGAACGTTTAAATGTTCTTTATTTGCGTAGAAATACACTCCGTAGCAGCAAAATTACATCACATATCACAACACAATCTTCCAAGGTCGAAGAACAACAACAAACAGCGTTTAGTTTACAACACTCTCAGCTGTTCTCTGCTTACCTCTCGTGACTATTTTACAACTGCCCGCTGGCGTGTCACAATATCTTAAATACCTCAGTAATAATTCTAGATACTTTCGGAACAAAAATGAAATCGAAACAGTCAAGACGTCAGCAGAATGTTCCATAAGCGTAACTTAATCTGGGCCGGCAAGTCCTTTAACTCGCGCTATGTTTATTTCTTTCTTTCTTTCTTTCTTTCTTTCTTTCTTTCTTTCTTTCTTTCTTTCTTTCTTTCATTCATTCATTCATTCTTTATTTATTTACTTACTTACTTACTTACTTACTTACTTACTTACTTACTTACTTACTTACTTACTTACTTACTTACTTACTTACTTACTTACTTACTTACTTACTTACTTACTTACTTACTTACTTACTTACTTACTTACTTACTTACTTACTTACTTACTTACTTACTTACTTACTTACTTACTTACTTACTTACTTACTTACTTACTTACTTACTTACTTACTTACTTACTTACTTACTTACTTACTTACTTACTTACTTACTTACTTACTTACTTACTTACTTACTTACTTACTTACTTACTTACTTACTTACTTACTTACTTACTTACTTACTTACTTACTTACTTACTTACTTACTTACTTACTTACTTACTTACTTACTTACTTACTTACTTACTTACTTACTTACTTACTTACTTACTTACTTACTTACTTACTTACTTACTTACTTACTTACTTACTTACTTACTTACTTACTTACTTACTTACTTACTTACTTACTTACTTACTTACTTACTTACTTACTTACTTACTTACTTACTTACTTACTTACTTACTTACTTACTTACTTACTTACTTACTTACTTACTTACTTACTTACTTACTTACTTACTTACTTACTTACTTACTTACTTACTTACTTACTTACTTACTTACTTACTTACTTACTTACTTACTTACTTACTTACTTACTTACTTACTTACTTACTTACTTACTTACTTACTTACTTACTTACTTACTTACTTACTTACTTACTTACTTACTTACTTACTTACTTACTTACTTACTTACTTACTTACTTACTTACTTACTTACTTACTTACTTACTTACTTACTTACTTACTTACTTACTTACTTACTTACTTACTTACTTACTTACTTACTTACTTACTTACTTACTTACTTACTTACTTACTTACTTACTTACTTACTTACTTACTTACTTACTTACTTACTTACTTACTTACTTACTTACTTACTTACTTACTTACTTACTTACTTACTTACTTACTTACTTACTTACTTACTTACTTACTTACTTACTTACTTACTTACTTACTTACTTACTTACTTACTTACTTACTTACTTACTTACTTACTTACTTACTTACTTACTTACTTACTTACTTACTTACTTACTTACTTACTTACTTACTTACTTACTTACTTACTTACTTACTTACTTACTTACTTACTT